>KZ308819.1:307114-319466 GCA_000376725.2 Ladona fulva
ATATATATATATATATATATATTCACTGGTATACTAGATATTTAATTTTGATGAAGCAAACTTAAGTAAATTAGTTAAAAAATGACTGGGTGTGGCTTGCATCATCACTTTGTATTTTACAATAAAACAGCTCAAATCATCTCTTAGTAAAATAAGACTTAAGGTAGTTCAAAGATTTTATTAATATTTTTAAAGTTGATAAAATCCAAATGCACTTTTAATATTGTTGCTACAGAGTTAAAATAAATAATTTTCACAGCTAATTTGTTATGTTGCTACTTTCAATCAATTTCAGTCAGGATTTTAAAGAAACAATGGTTATGCTAACAGAAAGTTTAAGATATAGTGATACTAACAAAAGTACATGCCTTACCTCTGATAATGCGATGACTGCTCAATACCAATAACTCATTCTTACAAAAACTTTTAAACTTTATTTGTTCCAAGCACCATATTTTATCTTAAAACATGAATTTCCATTGAGTTCTTGAGAACAATTAATTTTTTGCAAATTCCAAAGAAAGCAATTCTAGCCTGAAAATAGGAATTAAAAACTAATGTAAACTAAATTGAAGATTATATAGAAACACAAGAGAATGATCAATATCACAGGTTTATACATTCAATGATTACTTTAGATTGAAGGACGGGCTGTATCGAAAAACTTATAGTAGTCATTTGACTCTTGAGTGGACAATTTGGCAACAATTTTTCTTCCAGCAAAATCGTTTCTAAAGTGCATACTTCAGCACAAATACAGATAAAAAGTTCGAAGAATATATTTCAAAGTCTTGAGTTGAATTTAGAAAGCAATGAATTTCAAAAGTTTTTTAAAAGTTGATGTTTTAGCCACATTTCCCCAGTGCTGTCTTCAAAAGAAAGTACTAAATGAATTTTTGCAGGGTTTATGGCTGGAACTTACATTGAATATATTTTGGTGAGTTTTGATATAGTGCCATTCTTCACCAATCCTAGACTCCATACTCCACCATGTCTTGCAGAGGGTGTTTTCACTAAATGGTGTGTTCAATAATCTCATAATTCACCTGACTGGGATAAAAACTTGATGATAATGGACTGAGATAATAATGTACAAATTTACTCAGATATGATGCTACCAGCAATAAAAGTGGTAATGAAAGGGTGAACATGATCATACACAATACAAAATCTAGACCACTTGAATTCAAAGGCCTACTTTCTATTTACTAACCAGAAAATTAATCATTATGGATATCTAATTATGCATTTATAATTATTGCATAGCCATTGGATTGTTTTATCAGAATCAGAGATGGTAATTTGGCAAAATATTGGGTATTGTAGTAGTAGTATTGTTAAAAGTGCTTCGACAGCTTAGGTCATTTCGCATGTAAGCCCCCACCGGGAATCAAACCCGGGACCACTTTCATCGAAGCTGAACGCGTTACCCACTTGGCTATCTGGGAGCCCTTGGGTATTGTAGCTATTTCTGAGCTGAAGTTACAATGGCACATATTATCTCACTATGTATGTACATCTTAGATATAGTTATGCATTTAGTTCCATGAATATGCTTGAAAAAGGGATCAGGGAACCAATTTTGGAAGGATGCTAATTTCTCTCTCTAATTTGGGGGAGAATCAGTTCAGTTGAGAATATGCTAGTAGACAGCATACACTAATTAGAAAGTCAATACACTAGTGGAACAGCAGTGTAACATCTATTCAAATCCTTACTTATATCCTAGATTTATACATTCTAAAATGTGCTCACACACTATTATGCTTAACATTATCAATAGTCTCCTGCAGAATCTTGAATGCTATAAGAACACTAAATATCTAAAATTTTCTTAATCTAGAAACCATTTACATGCCTCAGATTCTGTTGCAGTTAATTTTTCTGCAAAAGTAAAAAATAATAAAATAATTGATGGTATTGTTTATGTTAAAGTTTTATAATTTAAGTTTTTCTAGTTAAGTTTCTATGATTCTGAATAAAGTATGATTGCCAGATTCATATTAAATACCGGGTTTGATTCCAGGTGGTTGCCTACTTGTAAAATGACCTTAGCAGTCGAAGCACTTTTAACAATAATAATACTCATATTAAATAGTGGTGCACTGTATTTAATAACTATTTCTGAGAGCACAATTGCTTTAATGTGCTACAGATGAATTTTACTTTTGAGACATCTATGTTTATTTATTCTTTCTGAATTCAAATAACTTTTCACGGTAAATATTAAAGAAACTTTCAGATTTTTTTCAAATTCAGTAGGAGAAATTCTAGAATAAAGATTACAGTATCTCAGGCAATCATAACAAAATAGTTAATCAGAAAGTTGCCCTTTCTCTGCTATACGCACATCCCTCTTTGAACAATTCTTAATAAATCACTCAAGGCATTTTCCATTATTGCTACCAGAGGATTCTACTACTGGTCCTCTACAAATATCTAAGGGTCTCTTGAGTCATGATATTATTTGACAAAACATCCTTCCTTTACACCTTTCCATGAAATACCACATTGCTATTCTAAATTCCACAAACATTTTACATCTTAGTAAAATATGGTATTTTGGGATACTATTTTCCTATATTTACATGAGGTTCTAATATTTTTGGGGACTCAAAATAGCCATTTCAGCAGTATATTTGCCTATGGAGAAAGAAGTCCCAGGTTAAATTCCTGGTGGGAACCCATGTGAGGAATGACTTTACCATCAAAGCACTTTTAACAATACTGCTACTACTATAGTGTTTTCAATCAACTATGATGTTTTTTCATGATATTGTTACATTTTAAGAGGAGAAAGTAAACATATAGCCAAGTAATTAAACAGGAACATAAGTAATGTTGAGTATTTAGTGGGAAGAAACCATATTTTTCATACTAGCAATTTTCTTAATGTCCGGTGCTTTGATTTCTCATTGGCCTCCTTAGCATCACAAAATATCAAAGTGGATTTAATGACTTTTATAAATTATTTTTATACACATTGTGCACTTACCTGTACGTCTGCAATGTAATAGAAAAAAATGCCAATTCTAGTCCTTGATATCCATTTTCTGACTAAGAAAATCACTAACACTGGTCTCACAATGACTTAACAAAGAAATTCTTATACTATCAGTTAAAAGATGGACAGAGTTACACTGTATGAGTTATACTGTTGTGTTTACTATCAGATGTAGATGCAAAATATGAGTCAGCTTGAATATTCCAATATGATTGCAAGAAATTGTAGAGCAAAACGGCTCATCACATTCAACATTCTCATCAATGAGGTAGATTTTAAATTCCTAACAGAAGCTCATCATCAGACATGATAAATCACCACAAAAGTGCCAAAATGATATTTAGCCTTTTCATATTAGGCACCCGTATGTTTAGCTGAAAACCTAATCAAAAGTATCATGGAAGGATATTAGAAAATGACAATAGCAATATAAACCACAAATGCTGAGTGATCACTGGCAATGGAGTCAATGAATAAAGCATATTACCATTCCAAAAACTATGATAATAATGATCATAAGTTAACTATGTGCAGCATGGCCTCTATTCTTGAATGTTTAAGTGAAATGAAAATCAATTAGGAAAATAATCACCATAATGAGTAAAAAACTCAAGTAACTAAAAGAAAACCTGTGCATGAAAGGTTATACATGAAAATAACTAAATCAGAACTCAGAAAAATAAGCCAATTACATCATGTTGGAAGTATTTGCATTAAATATGTAACAAACTGAAATAGTTAATTTATCAATTATCCCAAGGAAGAATGGACTTGAAAAAAGTCTGACGGGACCGGGTAATGAATCCAGGTCCTGGATTCCCGGTCCCGTCAGACTTTTTTCAAGTCCATTCTTCCTTGGGATTTTTCCTGGGTGCGCACCATCTTGCGCAAAGTCAGCCTTACCCGTTTTCCTGTGTTATCAATTATCCTCAAACTGGCTACTTTAATTGACAGAAAAATCACCATTCTGAATACAGTTGAGCAGTAAGGTTAGATTATGTAGCCATTTTCTCCATTGTCTTGGAATATGGTATCTACAGGGAAGAGGAACACTGCTGTGGCAAGATATCAGAATTCCAGAAAAGCTCCAAAAGCTGTTGTTTGTGAGCAAACTAACCATTGGAGAATCCCAACCAGTGGGGGGTTTAGGGTTCTCCCTAGTTGCACTTTTCACAATTATTCTTCTCTACAAAAGATGGCAACATAGTTGCTGAAATATGCATTGAGAAAAATACTTACAAAGAGCAACCATGGAGAACCTTAACCCCCACTAGTTGGAATCCTCCAATGGTTAGTTTGCTCACTAACAACAGCTTTTGGAGCTTTACTCAAACTCCAATGTTGGAATACGGTGTCTCTAAATACAGCCATTAAAGCCATAATAATTAATCTTCGAAATTATAGATCCAGATAAACTTACAAATTAAAAACTGAAAGAGTCAAATTTATCATAAACTATAATTTATGAAAATATTATACAAACTGGGAGCTTTAGAAATAACTGATGTCACGATAATAGAACAGATAGGTACAGTGGAAACTGGTTAACACAAAAATGGATAACATAAAACATTGGTTAACACAAAGAGTAGCATTGGTCCATCCTATTTCCTAAAACTTTCAATGTATATTAATTTAAGAAATTAAAAACTTTCAAAACCATCAACAAGTGTTATGGAGTTTTTATGATCTTAAATACTATTACAATCAGTGCTTAATTCTGTTCTCTATACTAAATTATTTAATGAGAAATGGTTAACAAAAAACATTTCATGGTCTACAGGGTAAATATTTACACAAAATTCTTTGAATAACATGAAACAGGATTTACAGTGGGTTCACAATCAACATATTAATTGTCATACTGTATTTTCAGTAGCATTTCAATTTCATTTGAAAAATTAACAATTATTTCATAAACAGATGAGGATACACAATTAAATGTTTTGAGTTGACTAGCTAAAAGTTTATTCATTTAATAAATGAAAACATACAATGCTTTTCAATATAAGAGATAACAAAAACTCCTATCCACGAAACTGAAAGTGGCTGGTTGCATTAGCTAAGAATTCAGTTAACATTAAATTTGGAACAGACAAAATATAGAGGCTGATCCCATACATTTTGTGTTAACAGATTTCCATTGTACTTGTTTTATTTTAGGCCTTCCAAATCTGATTGTGTTCACCAATTACCTTAATAATTAAAAACAAATTAAACCATTCCCAGACTTTGACCAATGTTGTTTCTGAAAAAATATAGAAACAGAAAATATACATAACATAAGGAATTAATAAAATGACTTTTGTCAGAATAACCAACAAAATTTAGGAAATTAATAATATATACAAAATTAAGTTTCATAACAAGAAATTACATGGGTGCAAAACAGAATTCACATGACTAGCTTTCATTTACATAGCATGTTGAGCATGGAAGCTTTGGTTAGACTTCAAATTCTGCACCAATTTTATCTGAACTCTGAAACACAAAGTTAGTGTCATTTGAAGCTCGTCATCATGAAAAAACTACAGTGATAGTACCATGATTGCCATGAGCACTTTTCTGGACATTATTAATGGCGTTTCCTTTTCATACAAGTAAACTATGGGCAAAAACAATGAATGGAAATTAAAATTGCAGAGCATGAATAATCTTTGTACAGATTAAGATGCCAGAAATGTTGGCAATTCTCTAAATCTATAGTAGATAAATTTAAGTCTCTTCCCATACATTAAAATTAACGATATAAAGAAAGATATTGATTGTATTTCCTTAATTGGTGTTACATCACATCACAATGAATTTCAAATTTATGGAATCATATTTTAAGAATTTTTCTCACCAAGTGTGAGACACGCTTTGCTGTAAATTAATATCACAGAAACAAATATATTGAGCAGATACATTATTTCAAGGAATTTATGAATTCATTCACTACTTTAATAAATGGAAGTATTCAGAAAAATAAGGTTACATATCTTAAAGCAAATTGGTTGCAATTAAAGATCTTTCCCTCCGCACTTTTTGTGAATTTCTTTTTCTCAAGTTCACACATTACTTTAGTTTCATTAAACCTTGAAGTGCAAAGTAAGCATTCCTCCATATAACAAGCCTTGAACTTTGGCAAGTTAAACTGATTTAAAAAATGATGATAACAAAGAGGACATAAGAATATAGATAAAGTAGAGGGAATAAGAGGGCATTAGAATCAGCATGGTAAACAGATTTTCAGTTATAATTGTTCTTTTGGTTCAGTCTTCATTTTGCTATTGATAAATAATTTGTCAGAGAATTTTTACCAGTTGGTAAATAAAAATGACAAGTGCTGAGAATTAAATATGTAAAACAAGTTAAAGTTAGGATCATTTCTGAATCATAAAATTAGCAATAATAGAATTACTAGTATCAGTTCAGAAAGAGCATTGCTGTGATCATATCAATGAAAAAACGTAAGGTTCACATGATAGAAAGATGAAGAAACAAAGGAGAAAAAGTCTGCCATTGCTGGGAATAGAACCAAGACCTCCCACGCGCCAGGTGGTTGCTATTCCAATTAAGCTACCATGGCAGAACAATCCCTACTTCAATTTTCTGAGGCTATGATGGGACAGTGTGCACCAGAAGATCCATCTAAGATGGTACCACTCCTACACACATGTGGGACATTGATGATGGCACCTCAGCAAACTTCCTTATGGTCAGAACAATATAATGAATTCATGGTTCACATGCCATTAGTTTTCTTCCTTAAAATTATTACCAAGAGTAGCATTCTGAAGAACTCAAAAGAGTAAAAAAACTTTTAAATAATAGCAACAACATTTTAAAGACATCAAGCAGTTTTCTGCACTGCTTGTCCTCCATATCGATGGGAATGAATCAGAAATTTAATGCTTACAGAAATACTTCCAGAGAACATAAATTGCAAAAGGCAATTCAAATCATGAATGTTTTTCAAAATCAGCACTAGTCTACCTTTATGGACTTCATTAATTTTCACTGCAAATTCAGCAGATTAAAAAAATTCAAAATAAAATCCACATTCAATTAAGAACTACATGAATTATTTTCTGTCCAAGAACAACTTACTTAAAAATACATTTCAAGGATTCAAGTTAAAAACATTATTTAGCAATACATTTATTTTAATAAAAAATAAACAACATGGACATACATACAGAGTTATCAATACCTCAAATGCTAACTATTTCCAGCATTGGCATCATCTCTTCTAGGCACAGATGCTGGAGAGGCTAGATCTAATGATCCTAAATTTCTATTATCAGGGAGATTTCCTCCAGGAGGATGGTCCCCAACTATTTGTTGGACCACATCTGGCCTTACTTCCTGCTGTTGGGGATCTACACTTTGTCCCTGAGATGCAGGCACAGCATCACCATCCTGAGGTCTAATTAAATCCGGGAAACCATTTGATCCTGCTGGTTGTCCACTGGATGCATTTTGAGCCACATTTCTAGCAGCTCCTTGTTGTAGCCTTTCAGTTATCTGCTGACCGCTGAGAATCAGAATGAATGAATGATTTGACAGAATAGCTGATACAATGGGAGCTATTTTATCAGCAGTATGTAGATGAATGAAATGTTGATGAATAAAATACAAAACTTATAGTGCATATGTCAAGAGACTAAGATTTTCTAAGAAAATTAATACACATCACATACTCAATAATAACAATGTAATAAATTCAGTGAGTACAATATAGAAAATCAGCACTTGACAAAAACAAAGAAATTGGAACAAGGCAGAATATAGTACCGAATTATGGATTACTTACAGTGAAGCAAGATTCCCTAAAGGACAAATTCCTTGCTGGGCAAAAGCTCCATTAACCCTAGGAATAGATAACAATTGAATCAGAATTCAAAGTACCTTAAAAATAAATTTTCTACACTATAAACGATAGATAACTGGGACACTAACTTCATAGATATGCCAGAGGATATATTATAGCAAAAAAGATGTTTCTCATCCATAAAGCTTAAATTGATTGGTTAGATTTTAAGACCTATCATCTTAAGCATTTAATTTAAAATAATTTCCAGCATTGCTATATTTGTAAATACTTTTGAAAGGTCGTTTTAAAGTATAGGATATAATTAAAACAACTTACAGCCTTTGTACCATAGGATCTGACATCATATTGACAAAGCTAGGATTATGCAACAGGCCAGGCAAATCTACAAAAGGAAGTAAATTTGCTAATTCTGAAAATAGTGAGGAACCAGAGCTGGACAAATGAGCTTCAATTTCTTGCAGACAAGTCTGATAACTTTCATTTCCAGGCTCTAATTCTAGAGCTTTTTGGTAACAAGATTTAGCTTGTATATTATTTCCAGTAGCTGAGTAGGCAAAGCTGAAACAAATAAAACCATTTTATTAAACTTCACACAAACGTGGTTGGATACTTGTGTTTAACCCACAATATCAGGAAGTATTAAAAACAATGGAAAAGAAAAGCACTATGCAATGCAAGGTACATTATTTTCTTTACAGACATTTACATGACTGCAATGATACCAAGCCTAACATTGGTATTTCACTTCACCATCATATAGATTACCCAAACTACAACTAAGCATATGTTTCTAAAACCTAATATACAGGTAAATACTAACTCAACTTTTTATAGCAAGCAAGAATAGGCAGCATCCACTTTCTTTAAGTCATCCTTGAATTTTTCTTAAAAGCATACACGCAGATTTCCACTGAAACATAATTTTATCTGAATTGGTATTTGTTACCAAGTCCAAAATTGATAAAACTTTTCATTTGAGTGAGTAGCATACAAAATTGGGTAGAAAGTAATTAACTAAGAGTATCGAGACAGTTAAGAATGAAAGAAAGAAATCCTAAAAAATATGAAGATGTATCTATGTAAATCAGAGGTTCCAAACCCAATTATGGGTTGTAAAAGTTTAAGGGGCTGTGAAAGAGTGAAAAAGAACATGGAAATTCATGTTGAATATACCATAAAGAAGCTGTTTACATTTATTTCACTGTAGTATTTGTTAAAATCCCTTAAACAATAATCAAAATTAATACATGCCATGAATTTTTCTATGCAATAGTCATGATTGACTTGTCATTTATAGTTGGCGCTTGGGTAAAAAATAGTTGGGAATTCCAGATTTGAATGATGGAAGCAAGATGTGAAAGAGAAAAAGTAACTAAGATTCTTGTGAAATGCAACTTAATGCATTGCAGCTAGAGGTAAATATTATTCCTTTCCTAAATTATGCTTAAAATCATACAAAAACCTCCAGGAAATGTAATGAAGCTAGGACGTGAACCCATATCCTTCACTTTCCTGACAAATTCTCTGGCTAACTGAGCTATCTGACCAAGGACACAAAAGCATTTACTTAAACTACACTAAATCTGCCGAGTAATCATAAGAGTATTTGATTCAGTAAAATGTTTCAGGATATTAAATAACTTAAGTTGTACTTAACAAAGAATCTATGATGGAGTAATTAAAAGGCTGATTAAAATAACCTATTATTGATAGGTGAGATGAAGAGGAGGTAAAAGAAATTGTTACTTCACTTTGGTCAGTCCTCAGTTAAAATATGCTGCAAGCATAAATTGCTAAATTAGCTAAGATAAAACAAGATGCACTACTAAAATGATTCTGAAATTTGTTGAGAATCCTTCAAGCAAAAGAGAAGTTAGATCATGATACTAAAATAAGTTCACTGAAAGTATGTCTGTACAAGGTCTGTATGATAAGTACCTGTGTCAGGCAAGAAAACGCATTTTTTAAACTTCTTTTAAATTTATTTCTCAATATAGTCTCCTTTCAACTCAATACATTTAGTCCAGCAATATNTTAAATTAATTTCTCAATATAGTCTCCTTTCAACTTAATACATTTAGTCCAGTGATATTCTAACTTTTTCAAGCCATCCAAAAAATAGGTTTTGTTGAACTCAGCAAAATAGGCCTCAGTTGTGGCAATTACTTCCTTGTTTGACGTGAATCGCTTTCCCCCAAGCCATTTTTTCATGTTTGCAAACAAAAAGAAATCGCATGGGGACAAATCTGGAGAATAGGTTGGATGAGGTAGCAATTGGTACCATACATCGACCAGTTTTGCTGTGGTGACTGCAAATGAGTGAGCTGGTGCGTTGTCATGATGGAAGAGCACTTTTTTCTTTGCCAATGGAGCCATTGTTTCCTCAATTCAGCATCAAATCGGTCCAATAAATCAGCATAGTACTACCCCAAGATTGTCCTTCCCTTCTCTCAATAGTCTGTGAAGATGATGCCTCGGGAATCCCAAAAAACTATGGCCATGACTTTTACGGCAGATGAAACCATTTTTGCCTTCTTTGGAGCAGGTTCGCCAGGTGAAATCCACTGTTTTCACTGTTCTCTCATTTTTGGCATGTAGTAATGGATCCATGTTTCGTCAACAGTCGCGAAACGCTGTAGAAACTCTTTCGGATTGCACTTAAACATGTCCAAACAGTGCTCCGAAGTTGTCATGCAATTCCATTTTTGCTCCACTGTGAGCAAACGCAGCACCCATCTCTCCAATAGATTTCTCATGCCCAAATTTTCATGTAGGATACTTTGAATTCATTAAATTGAGATATTTACAATGTCCGCAATCTCTCTGATCTTCACACGGCGATCTGCTAGCACGATATCATGGACTTTGTGAACCATATCCTCCGTAGTAACCTCAATCGGACGGCCTGGGCACTCTTCATAAAAAATGGATGTTCAGCCACGCTTGAGTTCATTAAACCAATATCTGATGATAATCATTGAAGGTGTATGGTCCTTATAAACAGCATGCAACTTCAACTTGATTTCCTCAAACGTCTTCCCATCCAAAAAAAGAAATCGAATTACTGATCAATACTGCTCTTTCTCCATGGTGGTAAGCAAACATGAACTTGACTACTTTCAACAGCTATTAACATAAAACTACTCGATTATTGTCTGAAATTTTGACAGTCATATATCTAAAGATGGCATTAAATTACGGCATACACATATTGTGTCAGTGGTGCCATCAGTCGCTAAACACAGGTACTTATCATACAGCCCTCGTAGAAGATGACATAGGTAGTACAGACAGTGCTTAACCTATACAAGTTTAACATATATAAATCCAGATATCTGTAGTGCATTCTAAGGTCTCATAAGTGTATGGAAAACCTTAACGTAGAAACAAGTGACACCCTATGTATGCAACTTGACTATAATGAGTAGCTAACATAAAAACTTGCATAAAATATTGAGTAACAAAGTGAGTCTGGAAACAGTCTACTTATGTAAGTCAAAAACTGTCTGTAAATGAAATCCCACTTACTTCGGTCAATCAGATAGTAAGTGTAAAATAAAATACATATTCTTTTTATGGATGCAAAGGCAAATCATTTTACAAACTAATTCTTTCAAATAACTCTTGAAAGACTGAACAAAACAGATTCTTTAGTGTTTACACCCACTGCCAGATGCTAATAGGCAGCTAGCAGGATATCACATAGACAACATACAAGTGACAGGAAAAAAGCACATTATGTGATGAAGTGGGAGGGAACAGAGAGGGACAGATAAGGATGGAGAAACTAGTTAAACAATTATACCAAAATACAATGGAAAAGGAGGTGCTAAGAATGAACAGCAAATATTCATACAATAAAAGAAGGTGAGCTAGATTGCTGGTAAGAGGGATAAGTACAAATACTTACCCAAGACGGCTGTGAGCCTTGCTGTAACGAGGATCTATTCGAAGAGCTTGATGGCAATCTTCAATAGCACTTTCATAAGCACTAAGCTTTATGTGAGCTGCAGCACGGTTACAATAATAAACAGCATTATTAGGATCTATTTCAATGGCCCTGAAAAGTAATAACCAGAAAATTACACATGGGTATTTATCAGCAAGCATGGCTGTATTGCAAGGGTAGAGCATTACATCCTCAAGACATTCTAAAACAATCTCCATCAAAGAATTAATTTTACAATTTCAAATTCCAGAAATTGAGCAGCAAAGGTTGAGTAATGTAATCAATTAATTTAGAATCAACAGATCATAAACTATGAGAGAAATTAGAAAGAGAAAAATCTAAAATCATTATAGAAATAAAAATACTACAAAATTTAGCAATGGTTAGTTAGTGCTTCCTCTAACAGGCATTGAAAAGTGTTTGTGGAACCCTGGTGAAGGAAAAATGAATAAAACACAATTCCATTTTGCCTCCTTCCCTTGCCTGATACTTCATGGAGAAATCTACACAAACTTTACTGTCACCTTTAATCCTCAGGGAGTTCATTCACTTTTAGGAAAGAAAGAATAATATAATAATA
>KZ308819.1:331251-346343 GCA_000376725.2 Ladona fulva
TTCTTCAAGAATGAAAGATTTCACGTCTTCAACATATATTTAATTTTACTGGTAGTACAGTTAATATGCATATATCTACTTATCCTTAGTACCAGCAATGGAAGATTTCACTTATATTTTCAAAGAATCATTTTTGGAATAGGAAATCAGGTTAAAAATTCTACAGCTCCCTTAAGAGCTCCAATATTTTTGATGAATGTCCCATTGCTACAAGAAATTTTGTTTAAAAGATGAATAGTATGAAAGAACAATTCTTGGGAAGACTGACTAATTTTGTATTAGAATAGTTCCTGTAACCTGTCACCCATGTAGGTAATAAAACTGAAAATGATTGAATAGTAACATTAATAACAGCTTTGTAGTTGTGATTGTGTTACAAAAAGACTGTGTAACTTGTAGTTGTAGAGTTGCTAAAAATGTTCTGACAGTTGAGGCTGTAATGTTGCATGTAAGCCCCCAATGAGAATTGAACCTGGGGCCACCTTTACAGAAGTTGAGCCTGTTGCCCGCTTGGCTATCCATTGTTGGTTGTGTAACTTCTTCCATATTTATGTAATTAAATTTTCCTCTTTGTAAATAGAAGCAGCAGGTTTTTAAGCAATTACACAGTACTTACTTTTTCTCCACGACTGATTGAGCATTTCTATTCCACATACTAAGCTGTATTTCTCCAGATAAATCAAATGATACAGCTCCCAAAATACTAGACTCGGCCAGGAAACCATTTTGCAAACTTATGGTTTGAAAGTGATCCTGAATGAGGGATATTATCTGAAAAATTAAGAATGTAAGGCCATATAGGATAATTAAAAAAAATTAATGGTGATAAATGGGTTTAAAGATATTATTCAAGTTTAAGCCAGTTAGAAAATTTTGCTAGAGCAGCATATTATTGGAAAATTTTTGACGTACCATAAAAAGTAAGTCTAAGGTGAATATGCAAAATTCTCTTTTATTCTACAAGAAATGCTTAAAATGTTTTCTTGGAGAAGAAATTATCATTGGGATATCTTGTAGGACTTATGGTAACAAATCCTGAGAGTTAAATGAAAATAAGTATGGCATAGTCAAATAAGAATCAGAAGAGGCCAAAACCCTTTCAATGCCAGAATAGACTTCAAAATTTTGCTAGAAAGTTGAATTCATTGGTTTGAATGCTTGTAAATTTATGGTCTGATACCCTTTCAATGGAATTACTCAAGAAAACAAATAGAAGATTTGTAAGATACAGATTGAGAATGTCTTATAATAGAGATAACTGTGGCCCCCAAATAATCCCCCACTAATATTGGGTGACTCATGGTCTATCAGCATCTAGGGTGTGATTTGCTCAAGAATGCACTATACTCATATCTTTACCTGAAAGGCAGGAGTTCTTTCTGATGCAACACCAGACCATATTAACCCCATTAATTCACCCTGGCCTGTGAAGAAAACAAATGGTCTGAGTTGAACACCCATAACAGTTAATTCCATCCCTGCAGTAGCATATTCTTCCTCTTCTTCCTCCTCTTCATCTCCTTCTTCAGATGAAATAAAGCTACTGAGGCCACCAGCAAACAGCCCCAACTATAGAATGAGAATTATCAAGACCATCAGAAGTGGCATTTGTATTGCATACGTGAATGCAGTTATTACATTTTATCAAATAGAATAATGTTTTCATATTATAAGGGTATATAGTGAGAGAAAACTACAAGCAATCGTTCTGTTCATAATACATTAACATAGAAGAGGTAGAGGCACTGAATGTAATTTCTTCCATGAGTGTTGTCTTATATACTTATGAATGATTATAGAAACCTGTGAAACTGCACAAACTTTTTCCTGAAATTGAAATAAAATATTACAATCTCTGAGTTGGACAGACTTTTACCTGCTTTTTTAGCTATTACTGGGCAAGTCATTCTAGAACATTTTCATTTTCAATGATTTATTTTCTTTTCTATTGATTTTTATTTGGAGTTTGTTACTTCCTACTGAGAAAAAAAATGTAATTTATATGGTATGAGCAACCAACTTTGGCAATGGGGGAAAAAGGAGGAAGAGGAATACCCTGAGGAAATTTTCAGTTTGGCCATTGCATAAATCAAAATACCAAGTCCATGGTCATGCATTTAATTTAGGTTGGTTTCTTTAGGGTATTGCAAAAACTGAAATACCCATGCCACAAAGTGGGTATTTCATTTTGCTAACTTACCAAATTTGCCAATTGCAAATAACAACACACATATGTCCCAGGCAATCAAGCTAAAATGAAATTTGTGAAATACCAATATAAATAGCAGCAGAATAATAATCTGAGAAGTACTTACTGTAAACATCTCTCTAGTCTCATCCATGTTTTCTAGAACAATATCAATTGTTCCTCGTTTCAGAAGTCCGCTAGCAATTTCCAATATGGAAACTAGACTTCCATTAGTGTTTATTGACTGCAGAAAAGGCCGTGAAAGTGCTGATGCTAAACCTTTATGACTCAAAGAATGATAATTATGCAGTTTTAATTCTGTGATAGATGAGCGAATATTGTGAGCAATTTCTTCACCAGCAGGTCCAGGTACTTCAGACAGTTGGTTCAAGCGCTGAATAGTGTAATGACACACCTAGTTGAAAATGTGTGAAAAATTATTTCTAGGATTAAACTCTCCTTTTGAATAAGATGAAAATTTGATTTATTGACTGTGATAAACAAAATTACCTCTGAATCAGACCCTCGACGATTTTCAATGTTAGCCATGTACCAAATCAACCTTAATATTGAGTCTTTGGATGGGCCAGATTCCAGCATTATATCAGCAGCCAAAGTTCTAGAACTAGAATCATATTTCCTACCCATCTGAAAAGGATAGTGCCAAGATGTTTACAGGATAATCCAAATAAGTAAAGCAATCAATTACATATCCTTAAATTTTTGATTATATAAGTTAATAATAATTCTCATAAAAAATGTTTCACTGTACATAGCAGGCTTATATGGCAAAAAAACGAAATTATTGTAAGAAACTATTGAATTAAGCTTCTATTTCTATGGAAGTCTTGTTTCAAACAACAAATTTTATTACAGAACAGCACTTCATTTTGTAAGGAAATTAGAAAGTGCGATCTGAGAGTTTGTCATAAATATGAGAATCCCTTGATTGACCTAAATCTTATGTTAGCTCTTTGTATTTATTCTCAATCGTCTATCAAATAATTATCAAACTTCAACTGATATCTAGCTCTCCCTTGGGCAGAATGATTGCTAGCAGTCATATTGCCTGCCACCAATTTAACCCAAATTTTTATCAGCAAAAAGTTAATTTAATTCAAGAATATAAGATTTTATCTTGGGATGTATACATTTTGAACTGCTTATCATTTTAAGTAGGACTTGTAGTCTAACAGTATACCTAGATATCCTAAAAGTGTTCAAGAAATAAAATAACTTTTGTACTGTTTCACATTTTAGTTCATTCTGGTGTATTTTAATTTAAAAACTTACCTGATAAAATATCTTTTCAGAGGACTTAATCACATTCTTATCCCAAAAATCACTAGGAAAGTCCTTAAGTGTTTTCATAGCTGTGACAGATGTTTTCTTCGACCCTTCAGTGGCATACTTCAAAATTGTGGGAACAGTATCTCTAAACATCAAATTTTTTAGGGCTCTTAAATATTTTTGTTTGCAGCTGTCTTTCTGGCAGGTTGATAGTTCTTCAAGAATGAAAGATTTCACGTCTTCAACAATCTGTAATAGGAGATAATTACTAATATCTTACTAAAATAAATAAACTCAAGATATCACACTGTACTCACTGGCTTCTCCATGTTTCCATGTAACTTTGAAAATTTTCTAGTCATAGCTGCCAATGTCAGCACCAGTGTTTCAGATAATTTCTCATTTTCAATGCTCTTTCTACTTCTTTTGAGAAGATCTAAATAATATTGAGTTCAAGATTACTTATAACAGGAAATTAAACTAAGAATGAAAACTTAAAACAAATTATATATGGTAATTTACCTTTTATAACTTCTTCTTGAGGATTAGCTCCCAATGACAAAGCCCATAGGTATCTTTCAGCTAAAAGCATATCATCTTCTGCATCAAAATGGATCAATTTCATAGCAGCTTCATGAGCCTGCACTGTCTGCGTTGCACCAACCAAATCAAGAAGTTGAGTTCTGATGATTGATAAAACCATAATATTGATTCTTAATTCCTGATATCTACTTCATCTACGGAAAGATTATTGCTACAAGATTGGTCTTTTAAAAATCCATTAACAGCTGAATTCATGAAACCCAAGAATAGCTTTGAATATGTTTAGCTTAGGAGGAGACTAATACCTTGAAACTAAAGACCTAGGTTATCATTTACATTTTGGGCACAGTATGAAAAACAACTAAATACATTTTACATTTATATTTGTTTACTTCAGTTTCTATAATATCAACATTTTGAGTAACTTCATCTTAAAGCTACTGACACATTTTCATATAAATAATGTTCCTTGACAAAAATATTCTATAACTTTGTTGGGGTTTCAGAAAACTAAAGCTGAAATAATGTAATTTAAATCAATTTGAAGGGGTTACACCATACTGCTTCAGTCAGACTGCTTCAAATTATAGATTTTCCCCCTTAACCCCTCGAGACATTAAATCTTTTAAGCTGCATCAACATCAGCAACAAAAATTAAGTAAATAATTAATAAAATACTGCAGTCAATAAAAATTCTTTGGTTAATAAAATACAGTTAGCCTGCAGTTAATAAAATTAGAAGGATAAACTTGATTTGAGTAGAATGGCATATTTACTTACATTGTATCCTTATTTTTGTGGGAGACTAGCACTCTTGAGATTTCTTCAGTGGAGGAGGATCTAGCAGCTTTCAACAGCTTGATGAAAGCAGCAGCCGAGCGTGATGTTCCAATATTGCCAGTTTCAAGGTTCTTCTGGTTGTCTTCTACCAGTTTTGAGAGCTAAATTAAGGAATATGTAAGTTATCTATATAAAAAATCATGGGATGATAGGATTTTCCATCATTTATACATTGCTTTCTACTGATGATAAATACCTTTGGACAGCCATCTACACAACTCTGATCTTCTTTGGCCACTTTTAAGGTGCTTTTAACAAGTCCAGAACCAATAAATTGACTCATTTCTAGCACAGCTTCATCTAATGTATTTGCTTTTGCAAAGTTCACAGTAGCTTGGCTTTCTCCTATAATTGAATTGTAAATTGCTGTTTATTATTACATACACCAGAATTGAGTAGTTTACAGGTAAAATAATGCACCTAATTAAAGTTAAAAAAGAAATTCACTCTTTTCAGAGAACTTTTTTGAGATTGTTTTGATTACTTTTTGTTATATCAAATGTGTTTTATTAGTAACATAATCAACAAAAAAAATTAAAACAAATAATTTTGGTGGCATCGATGTGATCAAAACATTAGCAAAGGGATAGAAGAGATAATCTAATTCTCGTGTATAAAATAAGAATGTGTCACATTTGCATCTCTTTAATGTATATTTCATATTTACTGATAACTTGACCATAATATGCTAAAGCTCTATGTCAAAAGACTAGTTTTTACATTTATACATGGGGATGAATGACCTATAACTATTAATTTTCATGGAAGTGATATATTAATTTATATAATTATACATCATGCTAGAACCACAAACTGTTAGAGGTTTAAAACATTCCTATAGCTGTTTTATCAGTCTGTACTTTCCAGACTGATCATAATGTAGGTACAGACTGGCAAAATGGCTTTAGGAACATACAAACCTCTAAAAGATCTCCATCAAAAGAAATGGTAAATCAAAATTTCTTACCAGTTAACTTCATTTCCTGTCTAGAAACCACTCTTCCTTTAATATCTTGTAGCAGCCTTGTTTTTGTTTCATGTACTTCAGTAGTTATGACTTCATTTATTATTGAGCTACCACTGGCTAGAGAAAACTGGAAATCTCTTGAGGAAGATATTGACACTTCAGTAATCTTGAAAATACAAAAATAATATAAATAAGTAACTAGCATTAACTGGCAACAAAATAGTATACAGAATGCTAACACAGAAAATTCTAGCTCAAGAAGTAGAATTACACATTACTAGTCACATTGTTTTTTTTCTGTTAACTGTTTATTAACTTACATCATCTAGATATTTTGCCAAGTTTTGTCAGTTTTTAATTGAAATTACTCTTTATGAGGAAGGAAATGAAGAATTTTCTATTAATATAATATTCCAAAAAGGAATGCCCATTTTTGAGGAGGTAAATGATGAAATCAGTGCAAACCTCATTCAAAATTAAGACAAGCAAAATTTCCATCATAAACTGCCCCAGTAGTAATGATCAACCATTCATCCACCCTATAATCTGCTACGATCTTCCTCTAAATGGCATAAAACCCACATTCTATCCCACAAATTTTATTTGTCAAAGCCATTATGACATTAATGATAAGCAACTGTAATATCATTATACCCTCTCCTATATTTAATATACTTAAAGCTCTGAAAGTTCTTCTTTCCTTTTCCTATATACAACTGAAAATTACAGCATTTTTCTAATTATCCAGTGCAAATGAATAACGTACTGGTTGAAAAATATGCATCTATCTAATGATTCTATTGCACACATTTTTCAGCATTCCAACAGAAATTCCATGTACACCTACATCCTTTCCAATTTTTATCCTTTTCATGCATTCTTTAACTTCATGTACATTGAATACATATTCACCACTCATTGTCAAGGAATTATGCTTATATGTTGCATCTCAAGGTACATTGATACCTACTTAAGGATAATGCATTTACTTACATTGTCTGGATTATTCCTATATATATCTCCAGTCACACAATTTGTCTTAACCTTTTTGTACTTATCACCACCTTCAGTCTTATAAGACACTGAGCAACGGCCAGATGTGTCAACCTCTTCCACATCTATATTGTTAGGTCTAACCTGAAAATTAATAGAAAATGTTATATAGTGCTGATCATGTGAATTTAGTGAGGCTGCTGACCCACTACAACTATTCAGTAATACCACCCACATTATCATCATCCAAAAGAACATAACTAAGCAAAAATACTAATTTAATACTAAGAGAAAAAGATTTCCATAACTGGAACTTGAACCTGGATCATTCCCTTTTTGGGCAAATGCTCTTGGCAATTTGAGCTATCATAGCAGAACATGGTGGTTATTTAGGGGTGGACAAACTGTCTATCTAGCTTCATGAGGCTACTAGTTCTTATCTATGCAGCTTTTGAGACATCTCTTACTAAGGCTAACTATCAACCACTTCACTGTCCCAAGAAAAGCTAGGACACCTTGCCAGCCAGACATTTTACTATTAACTGCATCAATGAAAACTTAAGGAAAGCCTTCAAGAACTGGAGATTAAACTTAATCTTCTTTGGCAATTCATACTCTTATCTATATTTTATATTTTAATTTTTATATATAGATATTTAAAATTAAATTTTCTGTAGCTCTTGAACATTCAAGAATGCCTGTATGTGACTTCTGAAACTGAAGAACATGTCCATTTTATGGGGTGTTTCAGAGGCTACATCTGAGATGGCACCACTCCTACACACATGTAGATATCCAAGATGCCACTGTATCATCAAAAAGGAATACAGAAGGCCAGAAATTGCAAGTTAAGAAAGAAAGAAGTGTCACTTGTCACACATACAAGATGTTTGATATAAATTCAAAAGAGAAAAAGTCTGCTACACAAGGGACTAGAGCACTTGCCTGGCAGATGCCAACATCTAAACAACAAAACTAATCAAAACCCTTAGAACTGAAAGAAATATTGCTCTGCCATGGTAGCTCAATTGGACTATAGATAACAAAATATCTATGCCCAAAATTGAAGATTTAAGGCACTATATCAGAACTATATATACTATTTCAGAACAAGCAGGAGGATGAAGAGGGAAAATTAATTTGAGTGAGGGACTGACCTTCCCTTAGTTATGACCCTGAAGCCAAGGGTGATTTTAGGGTTATTGTAAGTAATATCAGGATGTGATAAATCAAATCTTTGACAGAGGTTATTTTGTTGAACTGAACCATTGGTAGATTTAAATCAAAAGACTGGAGGCCTTGGAGACATTGAAATGGCATAGAATGTAAAAAGTTGTTGGACTCAAAAGGAAAAAATAAGAGATTGCATTAAGGAAGATAGGAGAGGAATGTTACTGAATTAAAATAAATGTGGAGGAAGTAGGAGGTTTGTCATTATGTTTTGGACAGGAGATGGATCTATAACAAAATTAATATAAGGTAGGATATTATGAAAACTATGTAGGAAAAAAAGACAAAACTGTTTCAGAGTACATGTAGGGAAGAGATAGATATCAAAGACAGTAATAAAATGGTAATTGATGGATGTTAATGAATATAAGATTTATGAATAGAAAGCATCTGAAGAAAGCAAATAGATCCAACTTCAATGTTGCTGAGGTAGATTAAGGATATTTTGAAAAGGGAAAACCCAATAGAAAGAGATTCAGCAAAATTATATTAATTGTTTGTGAGAAGCATTTGTTAAGGTTTTAACAGTTACTCAGATTGATCAGAACTCATAGAGTTAATATTTTGGAAGTTAATTTAATACTTTTTAATTGTATTTAATTTAATGAGATTTAACGCTTTTGATTATACAGAAGGTTCACAAAATTAAAATTTTTTAATACCTCTAAACAAAGAATGCATTTCTTTGTTAAAACAAATAATCTAAAATTACGTAAAACATTCGGAAATATGGTTAAGATTTTAAAATCCTTACCTGAAACAATGCAGCTATGCCTTTCTTCAAATTAGAGAGGGAGGTTGCTTCATTTGCTTTAATGTACACTGCATCCACGATCCCATCTCTCTTATGTATCAAGAAAGGCGAGTTTTCTACATCATCGAGCTTTGAGGCATGATTCACAAAACCTTCAGGGGATGGTGCTTTCCTTGACTTAATGTGTAATTTGGGTGATGATACCTACAATAAACATGTCAACATTAAATAGAAAATATCTTAATAAATTTTACATTTAAGTAATGCTATATTTAGCTCTTGTCTAGAATAGAGTGGTTTAGGCCAGTACATTATACACCTGTTTTAAATTAACGAAAATGTTAATGCCTTAACTCTCTCCAATAACTCTTCAAATATTGCGTTGCCCTAAAACTCCAATGTATGTTAAGTTATCGAAGAAAAACTTTACTATTAGCTTTAGCTACTTATGACCCTCTTGGTAAATTGCTTGTTTTCAAAGTCACCAAGAGATGGGGGAGATCCCCCCTTTGGATCTGCCGATGACGCTATATTCGACTCAATTGACCTAAAGAATTGATACCATAGAAAAAAGGCTCGAAAATTATTTTATTTACTCTTAATTACTGTAACCTCCAAATTGAAACAAAACAGGGATATTATGAATTACTCCGAATAGCCTGTTTAAACAAAATCCGAGTTACAGATTAACAAGAATGGTAGAAGTGAAATCACTCAAAGTTCGTTTAAAATCTTCTGAGTCATTACAATTCGAATCGTAAAGAACTAATTCCGTAGAAAACCCAAAAGATGAGAAATACCAACCTGATAATATATCATCAATCTTCTGGGTTTATCCATTCACGACATATTATAAGTTATAAATTAAAAATTAATTAAACTGAAAGTTAATTGGACCATTCTCAGCACTGATAAGCAGCAAATTGGTACAATAGAGTATTTGGGAAATTTTAAATTAATAGGTTCAATTTACCGGAGCACCGCAAGCCAACATCTTGAGATATGTCGTTGCCCAGGTAGCATAATGCACGAGTGTTAAATAGACGCACATTTAAACTAAACATTTTAAGATCAAAATGCTCTTGTAATTCAATGCTAACTCTCGATTGGAACCAAAGTTATCGAAAGCGAAATTAGCCCGTTATAGAGGATACCAATGATCTATCATCCAGGCGCTTTTAAAACTATTTTCAACGTGAAGATTCAAGAATCTCAGTAATTGAGAGAGAAACTTCTGACCGTAATAGCCGTATCACAGTATTCCAAAGGAATCAAATTACTAGCAATCAATTGCCATGAGGAGAATAGAATGATTGACATTTCGTGCATTAAAGGCCTCCTCAATGCCCCCTCTTTTCAAGCACGTTTAAAAGACCGCTCTAATCCTTTATAGTTATCCTGTTTGAGCGGAGCACATCTCAGAAACCGTTACCGCGACTGGAATGGAAATGACACAAACCAAGTATTGAAGTCTTTCAAAAATCTTCCACCTCTTATACGTTATTCTTTCAAGTAAGTGAGCAAATCATGTATTCGAAAGCGACGAGAAGATATGTCCCCTTTATGCTTAAGGGCTCCGACTGAAATACCTGCACGGAATGGGGAGAGAACACGCGGTTACTTTCATTTTTCCGGAATGTCACGTAAGTTAGGAAAGGAAAGAAAGGGAATGAGCTTACCTCGACGAAGAGGAGTGATTCCGATTGAGCGGGTGATTGCCATACGAGGGACACTCCGAGCTTGGAGGTGATCCGGTATCCAACATCTTTCGCGTTGGGTCCTTCGTGGAGTAGTACCGTGGTCTCGTAATCGTAAGCAAATCTTGTCCCTGCCGCGTAATGTCTTGTCGATGACGCTGCGGATGAAAGAAGTACGAATCCATAGCAGGGAAGTGTGAGCCAGACCAGAGTCACTATGGCGGGTATCATTCCGTTTGCATTACAACCCTGGTAAAGTTAGTACACTCCCTTGAACACCTCCTCTGGCGAGACTCACATTGATAACTTCCGTCAATCACTCCGATCGTAAATAACTCGACGAAAGGGACGTCAACGGGGCTTCGGAGTTGAAAGACACCACGAAAATGACTAGAGAGCAGTCTTCCTATGGATGAGCCGCAGCTCAAACCATTGAGGGCAATGGTCTGAAGTCGGCTGGCATGAGAGGGGTATAGGAGGAAGTGTTGGAGGGGAAAGGCCTCGTGACGCAGCTCTTAAGAGGCTCTTACGCATGCTTCAATTTCCTTTCGAACGAAAATGACCTTGAGGGTAAACATTGTGACCGCAGTCACCGGTTCAGATGATCCTCCGCTTTAAACTACACGTAAAGGTGTACTTTTCTACTTAACTGATATTTTTAATTGGATGACGCTGTAGTATTTAGAGAGTTCCTCGAAGAGGATGCGATGGAATTGTTAGGTATGGGAGTAACGAATCTTGGAGGATTAGCAGAGCTCAGATCTTTGGTAATTAAGTGAATCATCATCCCTCGCCATGACAGAAACAGTACCCTCGTCATCGTAAGATTACGGTAGTTTTCGTACCGGTAGCCCACACGGGTTGTTGATTCATAGCGGCAGATTTAGGATATGTTTCTTGGGGATGAAATGCCAAGATGTACTAATACAGATTACTGCCGTCTGCAATTGTTATTCCTTCTTTGTATGACTAGGTATTATAAATTATTTGAGATATCAATGTTAAAACTGAAGTTTCATCACGTTAAAACTGAGAGAAGGGGAGCGCTCATCGCACGAACAGGCCTATCGCCTATACATCACCCATCGTTTATATTAAACAAACTAATGCAAGTAATTATTTTGATTCTCGGTCTCTGTTACCATGCCGGAAAAAGTAAATGAGAATGATGGTACTTTACTTATCGATTAAGTTCTTTTTTCTACGCAGGTAACGAGCAACTCCATAGCGGCTTGTAGATCTTACTTGCGGATCTCCTGCGAGATTAAGGATCACCAACCCTAGGTTGGCGTGAATCTTACATCAATAGCATCAGGCTAAGCATACAACTCGCGGAAAGGTACAAAATTGCACTCTTTGATAAAATAGGTGTTAAGTATGTACTACCCTTAAATTTGATATGAGCTTGCTCAACTTTGTTGAAAGGTGTTATAATGCGACAAGAGAAACAACCTATGTATTTCCACTATGGGGAGTGGAAATATTTTATTTGTAAAATCGTTGGATGAAAAAGATCGGTCTTCTTGTTTCGCCTACAAGAAGCCGGATTCACTTCTAAACCAAACTAATCGCAAGTAGTAAAAATCCTTTAAATTTCTAGGGAAATACAAAGGTTCTTTCTCTTACCGTAAATCCTTTAACATAAATCGGAAATTGCAGTAATAATATTAGGAAAAATTTCAGCTGCTCTTATCTTATTTCGAGCCTCCAATTAAAAATAACTTCATGCAGAGCATGTGCATTACTGAATACCGTATTTAGACCTCATACGAGACCATAATATTTTATAAGAAAGGAATGTGCGTGCTATTCGTTTAAGGTAAGCGATTCGCAATAATGGCGCGCCAGGTGAACAATGAATCGGTGGGAGTCCATGTATGGTCTTGTCGGAGGATTAACAAAATAAATAAATAAAATTTCAAAAGTAATAAATAACTTTAGTGCAATTGTTATAAGGTAATGATTTAGAAAAATCGTTGCGCTCCGATTTTTTGGGAGACTTAGAGAGATACTGAGAATTGCGAAACGAAGAAGACCGATCTTTTTCATCCAACGATTTTGATGTAATTTTAAAGTAATGGTTACTAGAGTTCATTGTAAACGGATTCTCCGGTATCTCATCCAAAAGGAAAAAAGTTGCTTCAGGATTACTTCTATAAAATTTGCTGAGTAAACGTAGCAGCAGTCGGATCAGTTGAAAATTACAAATCTCATAGTATCGTGTGGTTTATAGGAGAGATGAGATTTTAAGGGAGCGATGCTACTTTGCAACTATTACACATCTCTAAATAGTTTTGAAACTTTAATTTTTCCGCGTACGGTCCGTGATAAAAGTAATAGAAATAACTTAGTTGCTTGGTGTTTATACTCTCTGCTACACTCCGATAGACAGACCCATTATTGGCGAGGTTTAGATACGTGGGCCTCTCTTCCACCTAACCTCGTATGTCGTTATAATCTCTAAAAGGACGAATGAAAAACAAAAACCTAATAGTGCAGCAAAGAAATCTTTGCAAATTAAATTGACAAAAAAATTGAAGTTGCGGGAAAACACCGGTGGAGAAGGGAAGGTGGAAAAACCCTACTCGGTGCCCTACCCTAGTGGTTAACCCTGCTTGCAGGGGATACATTCAGATGTAAGAGAAGGGATTTTTTATTCTGGATGCTTATTGTATCTTATTTCTTAAATTAAAAAATGAACGCGAAATGCATTGCATTCCAGTCGTGTCGTACCAATGGTTAAAACGCTGTTACAGCTACGTCGCGCCTCTGAGTTCCGAACGAGTAAATCATCATCTTGGCACACGCTCGGTTTCCCGTCTGTCAATATCTCTCCAGCTCGTGGAAATCCTACTTAAAAGATTCAAAATTTAACAGAGACCTTGATTAGACAACGCACTAGTTTAAGAATAGTTTTAGCATTATTTTAGCTCATAGTCATTATCATGTAGCTGTCTAAATTTCCGTACTTGAGCCTTTAATGATCCGGGAGAATTTTTCATTAGGAAATGTAAAAATAATATTAACCTAAACTCATAAGTGCAGTTTGATGCGGCAAGAGACAAAAGAGAACATAAATAAATACTTACAACCAACTAAGTATAGACTATAACCCAAATTTTGATCCATGTGGTTTCATAGAATGTTCTCTTCGTCTAACAGTCAAAGCACCGCGCTATCGCTTTAAAACCTCTGAAGTTTTCTTTCCAAGTCAGGGTCATTCATCTCGGGTCGGGTCTGTATAATTATTTAGTCGCTCCGATACAAAATCATATGAAGTCGGCAACCTCTCCATCTTTCCGTATTTCCAGAGACCGGGTTGAGAAACGAGACAAATATGTATCTAGGGTTTGTAAATCACCGAGGTCAGGCATAGCAACTGCAACAAATTGCAAAATTGCGGTCAAGAAACATCAAAGTTTTTAATACTACATATATTGCAATATATATTTCTCTGTCTCTCTATTTCTTTCTCGAAGTGGGTATCGCTACAAAAATATTTCATTTAAAATTCATAATAGTGTGAAAGATTGCTTATGAGTATAGCCTTGACCGGTTTTAGAAGTATTGACGCCCAGGGCTATGTATTTGTTCTGAATTTCCTTTTTAAAATAATTTGTTCATCCTTACTACGATGACGCTTGCAAGTAATTAGGAAAAATCTAAAATATATATTTATCTAAGTAATTTAATAATTATTGCACTCTTGCTCCCTCTAAAGAGCTAAGAATTAACAAAAGTATTAATTAACAGAAGATAAGTACACCGTCAGAGTAAAAGATTAATATCTATTGCGTCCGATCGATCAATTAAAAATTTTATTCTGGATTAATTAATTGAATTTACTCCTTCCTTAATGACCTTCCGGAAACGTACCGTTTTTATGGCTACTTGATTCGTTCCATTGAAAATTAATTAGCCATTACAAAAAATTTTCTGACACCGAAACAATTCCTCTACTCGTCCTTGATCGAACTATCTGTACGTCACCAAAGCTTCGACGATCGATCAACATCTTCCGCCCATGAACCCGCCCGGTTCGTCCTCGTCGTGGGCAGTCTTTGGTTTTCTCGAACGAAAACTATGATAAACTACGCCATATCGTTAAA
Organism: Ladona fulva; assembly: GCA_000376725.2. Taxonomy (NCBI): domain Eukaryota; kingdom Metazoa; phylum Arthropoda; class Insecta; order Odonata; family Libellulidae; genus Ladona; species Ladona fulva. The sequence goes on from KZ308819.1 coordinate 345,863, forward strand.
TTTTATCACTTCCAAAACAATGTGACTTTTCAGCCTTGAATTAAGACCCAAGAAAATTTGGCGATCGCGTTTTACCATAAAAAAACACAAAACGTTAATTTTCAAACTTCGCTGTTTAATAAATCTTCAGAATCGTGTCTGTGGATGCTATAATTAGCCTTTTGCTGAAACAGGTACAGCTGTATCGGTGCCTTAAAATTTTAACTTCGCTGGGGTGCATATTTTTGCAATGGAGAAAAATATCTTTCTTAGGGTAAAGTTGACGGTTTCGACCTTTACTTAGTGGCATACCATAGTATAATGAAACATGATGGTAGAACTAACATGTATTTATTGTGGTATTGTGTAAATTAAAGTGTTAATTCTACCATTTTATTTCAATCTTTCTTGGGTTTACATGTTTACAGCTCGTATTTCAACAATTGCAGGATGTAGAGCGAAATTTTTTGATTTTATGATCCAATTAAAGAAAATATTAACG
>KZ308819.1:346376-362176 GCA_000376725.2 Ladona fulva
GGGGGGGGGGGGGGGGTGATTGCTGTCTGGGGACCACTCAAACGCTAGCCAGCCTTTCTAATACTGAATGATCTCTGCAACGAGGACTTCACTTGAACGCAAGAGCCCTAATTCTTCGCTTATCTCGCTTACGGCCTTATGCCCTGATTGGCACGCATAAATTAATCGTTCGTTTCATTTTTTTATTCGTGGTAAAATTTACTGATTATTATCACACGAAGTCGGCGAAAGGGCCCAGAAAATTGTGAAGTGTTCCGCAATACTTTAAATTTATTCTTTACCTCATTATCTGATAAAAAAGATCAGCATTCTATCCGCTCGGATATACATCTTATAAAGCTAGGCCTGCTTAGTGTGTCGCGACTTAACCTTTGGTGATCCGCGTCATAATCGAGGGTAATGTATTTTCTTAATTCTGTATTACATACACGCTATAATTTTCTATGTATGATTTGGATTTAATAGGAGATTCTATTGATGCTAGCATTGGATTTTATACCATAGTTGGTGTTTCTTTCTTTAGCTGTTTAAATTAAGACGAACTGACACGCATGCGGTTTAGTGTGCCGTGAAGTTTGATACAACGAATAGGCGTACTGTGGAAGGATTGGGATGCATTGCTTTAGGGGTCAGCGAAGCTTCGAGATTCGACTCGAATTCGAATCGGTAGGTATTTATTCGGATTCGATTCGGTTGTAAGAGGAGCAATTCGTAATTTTAGAGCCGGTTCCAAGGCTTCTTTTATAATTTCATGGGTCACTTCCAAGTTTAAATCCTCCCGAGAGTGATGCATAGACTTTGATATGGGCTCAAATGAACCAAGATTTGACTTAATAGTCCTTGAAAAATGAATAATTAATTTCCGGCTTGAAGAATGTTTTTTTATCTGTGTATTATAAAATCTACCAGAGTCAGTCACCCTTAGTTGTAGTGTACTGTCAAAACCCTCACTGAGTTAAACCATATTTCAGTGTTAGGCAATAGCGGATCTAGAAATTTGTTGAAATGGGGCAAGTCGGCTTAGGGTAATACTTATCTATATTAAAACCAGTAAAAGTTGCTAGCATTCTGCAAGCATATATAGTTAACTGGCAAGATGAAGAAAGCTTTGATTGATTGCCTATAGTGAGAACGAATTAAAATAATATTTCTAAAATGATTTTCTTATTAATTTTACCCACGGATTAAAGAAGGAGCTATCTCTCGGTATCCTTAAAATGAACTTGCTTTTTTATCTCCATTTCATTAACCCTAAAGAAACGGTTATTCTCTTTTTACGCTGATATGAGTTAAATGAATTTAATTCGCTCTTTCACCTTTCTGCTTCAGGAGAAGCACCGAGGAAAGTGTCGGAAAGAACAATTATCCAATATAGAGAAATACTCATCTAAAAAGATAATTTTGGTATAAACAGTGAGGAGCTAAATAACATGAAATGTAATGCTTTCTTTTCTATTTCGGAGAAGTAGAAATATAATAACTGAGGAACAAACTCGTCGTTCGAACCCAAAAAAGGAAGTGAACTTAACCTTTGGCATTGAGCTAGCCTAGCTAGAGGAAGAATTTTCCTTCTCATATCTGCCAGAAAAAAACTTAGTCGTAACATCCATAATATATTGCTATATCAAAGAACTATGTAGGCCAATGCCGATGGATAATATATCTTTTTAATTATAATGCTTAATTTCTTCAAACATTAAATGTTTCACGAAATGCGGTACACCGAATAATTCTCTGCTGATGTTGAATAACACGATTAAACCTTTTTACTGACTTCGTGGCATTGTGAATTCTCGTTTCTCAACATCTCCGTAATGTTTGGCGGCAGAATAACCCATACCGTCACTTATTGCATGGAAAGAGAATGCATCTTATTTGCAAACTAACAACGGAAGGCACCTTTGCGAGAATTTAGGCAAATAAATGAACTGCAAATTACAAAATAAATTTCTTTTTGCTACGCTAACGTAAGATATTAATTAAAACTGTCATTATGGAACAATAAAAGTTCAAAACTGTGTTTTATCTGACCGTTCGAAATTATTTACATCGTCATATTAACATGTAACCTTGCTTTTTTTGGATTCGGAATTATTCCTCCGCGTCGCATTGTTTTCGATGATAGATGGAGAAGAACAATACCTCGTTGCTCAAACTTCTGTCCGATATTAGGTTAGGTGGTCGATTATGTAATAAGCAGCCACTCTCTGAAACGGATTTGATTTGTTTTCGCGTATAAGTATATATCACCATTGGGAGAGACACCATTTAGTTGGGGAGGATTGCAGTGCACGCTCCTATGAGGTACGAGGTAGACTATCAGGGGTACGCTGTAACCAAGGATATTCTTTCACGTCTCCCTTTTATTATTCTCCTGATCCAACCACTCATTCATATATAAATCAAAAGATTGCAGTGTTAAAAAATAGTTCTAAAACTTGACCACTTCAAGTTTTTGTAGAAGGTACTTGAAAGGAAAAACCTCCAAAAAAGTGAAAAAATCAGATTCTTTCTCATCGAAGCATAAATTTATAGATTGTTTAAATAAAAATCCTTTTTCATTTTTTTTTCAAAATCGGATGAACCACCCAAAAAGGAGAATTTTAGTGAATTTGTCTCTTTTTGGTGTTATAAACGTGTCGGACCGCTAAGAACTATATCGGGTACGATTCGCCTTAAATTTGTTTCTTATCGAATGAAAATACAGCTACCGATTCGATTGGAAAGATAATTCTTCATTCTCATATCCCCTTTACCCTAAGCGACGGAAGTCCTGTTATTCATTTTATAGATGATCGAAGCAATGAACTCATTCTGTGCATGAAGTAGATAAATGATAACCTTCTCTGTCGACATGCTATTGAGCACTGGTGTAAGAATCGGACATTGACTCTAGCTTCCTCAGACATCGCTGCAGACTTGTTTATCGCAGAGAAAGCGAATCTGAAATCAGCAGCAGAAGTTAATGAAAAGATTATCTTGGAGTTGGTCGTAAACGGGACGCTACGTTCGGGCTATCTTGGAGATAGAAGGTTATTCGCATCTATTTTCTAGTACGTGAGGACTTCGAAGGTTCTGGACTGACGGAAACGTGACGAGATTTTCAATATTGAAACTTTTATTCTGACAATAAATAAGCCTAAAAATATTACAGTTTTGATTTAATGGAATGAATCGAATGGTGGGCTCCCGGGAAGCCAGGTGGGTAACGCGTTCGACTTTGGTGAAAGTGGTCCCGCATTCGATTCCCGGTGGGGTCTAACTGGGGATAAGGGGGTGCGAAATGACCTAAGTTGCCGAATCACTTTTAACAATACTACTACAACTACGAATCGAGTAGTTTATCGACCTCCCCGATATTTCATGAATAGTTTTAGATATCATATAGTTAATTATTAGCTCTTCGTTCCATTTCACCCTTCTCATGCATACAAATACTTTTCGTGCTGAAAGTAGTGGTAAACTATGTACCTCCTGAGCTGAGGTTACTTTGCTACTTTGTGCCCCCACCGAGAATCAAACCCGGGACCACTTTCACCCAAGGTGAACGCGTTGGGCGAATTTGGTTGTCTGGGAGCCACAAAGTAATTCAATTTTTATGTCAAATACTTATATATCAAACTAACGTGGGAATTGCATTCTTGGAAATTCCGCAAAAATAATTAATTGGGGTTATGGGAAATACAAGACTCGGTTCAAATTTTCTAGCAGGAATGGACCAAGATGAAGTTTTCTTTATATTATTGAGAGCTGAAATTAGGGAAAGATGCTGAAAATTAATTTATGCACGAGAGATTAGATAAATTACAATATAATAGCAAAATAAAATAAAATTTCACTGAACCTCCTTACTAAAAGTCAATAAAATGAGTGTCGGTTGTTTAACTCGCACGGGATAGTGTATTTATGCAGCAAAAATCAAGACTGTGATATGGGATGCCAATGCAGATCGATGAAAAAAATAAACTAGCAAAATGAAAATGTTTAACTCTGCGATGTTGATAATGAAAAATATGTGATGATGCGGATGGAGAGATCGAAGAAGTCTGTTACAGACTCTAACCTTGCGGATGGATGATGTTAGATGAATCTTATCAGCTCAAAATGTTATTTTTTGTGGCAAATCTCTGGCAGAAACAGCTCACGATTCCAATTAATTCCCCTACTCATTATCTACCGCACTTATTAAGATTTGACTGGTGGAAAGAGGACTCCCTCGCTATGGAGAACATTTATTCGGCCAATCACGATCATTACAACGGCATACGTCGTTATGGCGAATTCGTCTGGTTAGTGCTCAGTGTCTCGGTAAAAACACAATAAAAGATGGATAAGATTTTACCTCATCCAAGGCAACGGTTTTCTTCTCCTTCCTTAACCGCTACGCTGTTCGGCCACATTTTTCTGCTTATACTCGTATTTGTCCTCATTGGTTATATTAGTCACTTACGTAGGGAAGTTCCGCTCCCTCAATGGGAGGGATTATCCGTCATCCTTCATTCCTCAATGATCCTATTATATTTCCTTGCTTGTCTAAAGAAGCATGCATATATTTTGTATTTGTTTGGCGAAATCAATTTTTCTTAGTGTAGATATAAAAAGCAACTTTTAATTCGCGATCTCTAACCTTGAAAAAGCAATAACGACAGCCCCAAAAGAAGATAATTTTTTCAAATCAAACGAAAATAATGTTTAGTACACAATAAAAATCAAACGAATATATAAACAATTGCCATTATTTTAGCAGTTTAATTCAACGTACACTATAAAATTGTATTCTTATTTTAGTACTGTGTAAAATAACAATATCTTTGTGGTTTAAAGGTTTTGATTAATCATTAAACTACACCATATAATATATCTATGAATTAAAGGAGACTGTTCTTGAACGACATAAATTACTCCTGACAATTGTCGACGGCAAGGACAACTAGTTCATTAACATTAACGATAGTTTTATAAAGATGAACAAATGCTAGTCATAGCCCTGGTATAATAATGTATACTTAAGATGGACTTTAACTAAAATTCACTTTAAGGTCTGCTTTTATAATATTTTGTTAGAGTTAAAGTGAAGATTATAGTAAATCTCCTAAACATACGATGAATTAGCATCGAGAGGTTCAATAATCTTCACTTTAACTCTACAAAAACATTGTAATACTGGGCTCTAGAGTGAACTTTAGTTAAACTCCATTTTAAGTATACATTATAATACCGGGCCATTAAGTAATAGTTACAAATATAATACTCTAAGTGCCGCGAATTATTGTCGTGGTTGCAAATGGTACACCGCGAAGAGCGAAACACGCGAAAGATAAGTCGCGAAAGGCGAGGCCTGCCCGTATATCCATTTTAATATTATTGAGCTCTTGATGTTAGTTATCGGTCGGAAATTAAATTATTCTAAATGAAAAAACTCATAAATACTTGTGTTTGGGTAAGGGTAAAAAAATCGGTTTTATGAATCGCAAAAAGTCGGGGAATAAAAATTTACTTGCAGAAAATGCATATAAAGTACGTACACAAAGTAATAAATGCAATTAAAATATAAATGCCTAAAAAAAGATGCACACACTTTCGAATATGGGAGACTGACTGCGTAGATTGCTTACATATCTACGTAAACGGCGTNTATATCTTTTTCCTACTTCCTTTTCTAATATCATTAAACTAATTGGTATCAACTTACCCTCAGTCCAGACGACCTGAAAATTACTTAACTGCTTCGGGGAATAAAAATTTACTTGCAGAAAATGCATATAAAGTACGTACACAAAGTAATAAATGCAATTAAAATATAAATGCCTAAAAAAAGATGCACACACTTTCGAATATGGGAGACTGACTGCGTAGATTGCTTACATATCTACGTAAACGGCGTAATTTTTGAAAATGCGCTTTAATACTGCAAGTGTATTAAAATACATGAATTTCATCATGAATAATGAATAATTTAATCGAGCACTCTTGAGTTGGAATTTAATAAGTAGGATATGAATCTCTGGGTAATTAGTTTTAAAGGTACTAACGTAAACTTATCATAATACAGAATACGCTTCATGCTTTTTTCACACAAGAGACTATTGTGGTAATAAGAAAATAATAGTAAAGTCTCCATAACTTGTACAAATCAGATATGATTTAAACATATTCGCAAATAATGTAAATTAGTTGATATAGTTATAATATATAAGTTCTTGATTTATTTGGATCTAAACCGGATGGAATTGTTCGTGGTGCGCAATTGTTGGGGACCCAACAAACCATTCCATTATTCCATACTATTCCCTTATACGTAAAAAGAAAGATTATATTGACCCGTGTCATTTATATGTGACGAGATATCTTGAATGTTCATGATCCTGGGTTTCCAGGATTGTTTAATCTTGCTAAGCATTAGAATTTATTTAGTTATTTATTTCATGGTGATCTCACAAACTTCCATTTATTGCAAAATCACAGGAGAAGGCGTAAAAAGTAACAATAGCCGAACACACACAAATATTCCCTAACCAAAAACAACCGAGAAGCCGGGGCTCGAACTCGTCATCTTGCGGGGGGAGCGCTAGCAGCTAACCAACGAGTAAGAACTCTCTTCGAAAGTAAAATATTAATGATTATCCGTGCAACGGAAGTCAATCGTGCAACCTTACAGACATCGTGAAAAGTATGAATTCTTGAGAGAAAGGGCGCTAATGAGGAAGAGGGTCATTTATAGACTATTGCAACATTTTCTACAAATGACTTTCTCAACCTCCATAACTCAAGTAGCTTCCTGATTCTGAGTCAACAAAAGACAAAAATCACCTCCTGTGATAGTATTTTAGGATATTTACTGAATATTTTTTCCATATTTTCAAAGAATTCCTAGACTCAGCTGTCATTGCTAGAGCTGAAATTAGGGAAAGATGCTGAAAATTAATTTATGCACGAGAGATTAGATAAATTACAATATAATAGCAAAATAAAATAAAATTTCACTGAACCTCCTTACTAAAAGTCAATAAAATGAGTGTCGGTTGTTTAACTCGCACGGGATAGTGTATTTATGCAGCAAAAATCAAGACTGTGATATGGGATGCCAATGCAGATCGATGAAAAAAATAAACTAGCAAAATGAAAATGTTTAACTCTGCGATGTTGATAATGAAAAATATGTGATGATGCGGATGGAGAGATCGAAGAAGTCTGTTACAGACTCTAACCTTGCGGATGGATGATGTTAGATGAATCTTATCAGCTCAAAATGTTATTTTTTGTGGCAAATCTCTGGCAGAAACAGCTCACGATTCCAATTAATTCCCCTACTCATTATCTACCGCACTTATTAAGATTTGACTGGTGGAAAGAGGACTCCCTCGCTATGGAGAACATTTATTCGGCCAATCACGATCATTACAACGGNTAGAAAATTGATTCTAGGAAACAGACATTACTGTCTTCGAAAATTCATTTTTCCTTGATTGATTTGCAACAGTAATAGATTAGAAATAAAGTATGAAGTGCATGCATATTTTGTCTCCTAAAAATTGTGTCTGAAGGAGGCATCAATGGAGATTTAAATTTAACCAAGAGTTCATGTCATTTTGGGTAGAACCTTCCTTATAATCTTTGACCTTGCATTTCAAACTCTTATTTTATGGTTGGATGTGCATGACTTCTATACATCACTAAGGATAGTTTACTTCCGGTATTTCCTCCTTGTATTTGTATGTTTTCACTGTCTGTTTTTCTTTTTAAGGATGCCTAATGCTTTTTTTGTTGTTCTGTAGCAGTACCTGCTCTTCATTTGCTAGGCCCTAATGAGTAGTCCTCAATCCTGAAACTGATATTCAAGCTTTCTCTCTCAGTTTTCTTGATCTGTGTTGGGTGGACCATCATCATCCATATCTAATAAAACCATCCAATTATCACCTTTCAGAAGCTACTTTTCTTATTTATTCTTCTCATTAATTTTTAACTAAACCACTGACATTACAAATGCATTCTCTTTTTACTGATTAGAATAATTTCTACGCAGAAAATTTTCAGAAAGAAAAAGACTCTTACATGCAGTTACAACATGCTAAAACTGTGAGAGCAATGGTAGAGTTGTATTTTTGTTAGTCTGGAGATTTAACAAAAAAGTGAATATTTAAAAATACTTTTATGGAACCTTGAGACTTTAAACTGAAGTGTCCATCATAAATTAAAGTTCAGTTATCATTTTCCTCTTCATTTACAATTTTCCTGCTATCCCATTAACTCTAGCACTCTCTTAGCTAATGATGGTCTTTTGAAACTCTCTTAACCGTTGGTTGTCTTCACTATTTATTTAGGTCACTTTTTATAAAAATTTTGAAAATGTTTCCATAATCAGGCCAGCCTCATTATCTACATCATTGCCTGATTAAATATGAAAACCCTGTTCCGTATTCAGTTCAAATTAAAGTGATAAATGCATTTCTTTATCTCACAGAGATAAGGAGAAGTAGTTCTCATAGTTTTCTATTGCCTTCTTCTGTCACATCTTTGACTTGAAACCATTACTTTCCATTAGAGGTTTAAAAACACTCCAAGATACATCATGCCAGTAGTTCATGTCTTTCCCTCAGTGACTGAAACCGGAAACAAGGAACAGATGAAAACCACGTGTATAAAGGCTCTTAGAGTGTACTCAAATTCATTAACAGCTGTATTCCACGTTTTCTTTGCATTACTTTTTATGGTAATGTAGTACATGTAGCCAGCTCAATCAATTGCAGATACTACTCTCATTTTGTACTTAATTGATGTTAGTGATGGTTTTACTTGTAGGAATTTTACTAACCTAATCTTGCAAACAAAAGATGCATTAATTTCAAATTTTTTTCCCAAATATTTGCCCCAAAATTAATTGGGTATAAATGTTTACTTTTTATGTGAAAATCACTTTCTAAATTCAATCCTATACTAGAAATGTTTTCAACTCCTTAATTATATCTTTTTCCTACTTCCTTTTCTAATATCATTAAACTAATTGGTATCAACTTACCCTCAGTCCAGACGACCTGAAAATTACTTAACTGCTTCATCAATTAGCATTATTATTTGATGAAAAGAAAATGGGTTTTCCCTTAAAATCTTTCTAGTAATTGTAGGATTTTCCTTTCAAATGGTAGATGAAAAATTTAGTGTCTTATATGAGGATAATATGGTATCTATTTTCACATACCCTTAATGATGACACTGACCTTCATGGTGGAGTTCTGCAATTCAGTCTAGTAAAATCATTAGTATTTGGCTATTTTTAACACATCTCTAAAATAGTTCTGTGAATCAGTATTTATGAAGAAATATGTAATATAAAATAACTTGAAAACATTTATATTGAAAGTTTGATACAGCACAGCTGACTCTAAATTTTCAGTCTTATTTCCTTAATAACTAATTTTACCTTATCAACCTGTATATGCTTGATACCTACGTTTTAGGAGTTATTCTGAAGATAATCCATGCAACATATTTAATATGGTCGTAAGTTGATTTTTTTTTGGGAAAGGTCATTTGAAGCATGATTGAGAAGGGTTTAGACTTACAGTAAACTGCAAAAGCCTGTTAAATTTATATTTACAACAAAATTTAATTGATGGAGATCACCTTCCAGACAATGAGATTTTACAGGTTGTATTAATTGAATTCAGAAACAGAGCAAATGAATGTAAATGTATGATTAATGGCTAGTATATTGATGGATGAGCATATTCTATGATTTAAGTGATTTTGTGAGATAATAAAAAAGAGCATAGTTTGATAAGTCTAGTATGAAATTAGACAAATATCAATAAGAACATGTAATATGTTTGCTATATGTTCATGCATCAGGAAATTATGATAAAAAATGACAGCTAAACAGGTATTATTCATCAATGAATTGAAGCTAATATATATGTTTGGCTCTAATGATTCAAATAGAAAATTCATAACTAATTTTACCTATGAAGTCACTACCCACAAGAAGAATTTTTATTAGTGAGTGAGATTTCTATTACTAATGGTTGAGAGTTTTTTCATAGATTTTGTTATCCTTTGATGAGTTCGAAATCATTATGTGAATGATGACAAAGCTAATCTTTACCTACCTGGAGCCAGCTGGCAATAGGAACCTAGAAAGAGAAAATAACCAGAGCTAAGTCAGATGATGCATCATGGATGAATAACAATCATAACAACTTATGTATCTGATGAACTGTGAATTTTTTTAAAGATTGTTTCAAGGGAAATCAATACAGCCTAGTATAACTTTTTCATTATTAAATGAAAGCCCTAAAGCAGTCATAGGCTACTATAGGATGAAGAAAATGATCCTTAAAATGTTTGACGATGAATATTGTTTACCAATGATTTTTTTTTAAATAAAACCATAAGTTATGAGGAAAGAAATCCTGGAGATCATGATATTCATTATATTTGATAAATGGCAAAAGTAGGATTAAAAACCATCAAGAATATGAAATACATAATCACTGGTGATAGGAAAGAACATCAAAGTTGGAAATTTTTGATGAAGCATCCTCAGAAACTTCATGAATGGCACAACCTATACTGAGAAGAAATTTCTCATATTCAATTTTTATGATTAATTGTTAATATAAATTAGAATGTGTGGCTTTCTAAAATATTTGAAGGAATGGCATATGATGTTATGCAATGGCATGGTGAATGGTAAGGCAAATATAATTGAAACATTATATATCACTTCCATTTTTTCATGATTGTCTGAACAGTACAAAGGCTGAATTCTGAAGCAAATTCATCTGCCAAGAGCAACAGTAAAACTTCTTGCATGTTAAGTCCAAATATTTGTATTTACTATTCTGAAAAATTCTAAATTTGTTTGGGAAGCGAAGAAAATTTGCTTCATTGCTTGGAATTTAAATAAACCTTTTGAGGTAGAGTATATTATTTTATGTGCCTTAGAGCATTAATTGGAGGTGTTACTTTTATCATCCTATAATTTATGCTCTCTGAATCTGAAAATTCCCTGTTTAGTGTCAAGCAAGAAATAGTTGCATGTATGACTTTGAAGACATTTAATATTGGTCTACCAAACAAATAGTCTTGAGAAAAACTGTAGAGCTTTGTTAATGCTTGAGCTCTGATGGATAATGGAATTTTGGTGAGCAATAGTGATTAGAATGATGAATTCATGTGCAGTGAAGGAAGAAGAAAACCTAAAGTGCTACAAATCATTACTGAGAGGACAATTCCTAATAATGAACGACATGGAACATCCATACAGCTTATCATGATATATATTGGAGAAAGCATAGAACTGATTAAAGCAACACTGCTAGACACATTACACATTAAATACAGACTTCACAGATTATTGAAATTTGTCATTATATGAGACTGATTCTAAGAAATTAATTTGGAAGGTGATGTAAAATTTAGATGACTAAAAGTTGTTGTGCATCATAAATATCCTTTCATCTAGTAAAAAGTGTCAAATCCAAGGGAAACTGAATTTCCTTTTCACAAGATATTATCTTCTGTTATTCACTTTTTACATCTCCCTTTTTTCAGAATTCCTCTTTCTCTGCTCGGTTTTATGTTGGTGTTATAAATTTGAGAAAACAAGTATTCATTAACAAATTGATTATAATTAGGTATTGTGTGGATTATTGTTCTTTTTATCATGCAAATTTTTCAAACCGCAAACAATTCTTTCTTCAAAATAGAAATCTTTATTCTGAAATTTTTCTTGGAGCTCAAAACTTACGAAAAGGAATAATTAAGAGTCCAAATATTTTATCATTCTCAAATTCTAGGTTCCAAGTACATGATGAATCCAAATCTATTCAGAAATTGATATAAATCTGTCAATAGGAATAACCTATACCCACATTGTACCTACTCCTACATCAGCTTTTGACTTCTGATAGTAAAGGTAGTCACTGACATACGATGTATATGACTTGTAAACTGCAGTTACTCTGTTGCGCTTAGGATAGACACTTAGCTCAATGTTCCCACTGAAAACTGTTCCTGATATTTAATGTATGAATTATACTTTGAAAATTAATATAGGTGCAGCCTTTGCTGTTAACTATATGACTGGTTTCAGTCAGTAATCAGTAGCAGTTGTACCTACATTAAATTTCAAAGTATAATTTTTGGAAGTTTCATTATGTGCTCTTCTTCTATAGGTAGCAGTAAAATTCCAAAAGTCATGAATATTTGACTGATGTACGAATCAACTTGCTGCTGGATTGATTGAATTGGCTGGAACCAAACATAGTTGCAAGTTGATAGCTATCTCTATTTCCCAGTGTTAATGCAAAGTCTTAAAGTAATTTTATCATATATTAGGAAAGGCTTATATGGAAATCTCATAAAGAGATTTTTTATTTATTTATCTATATTCACGAAATTAATTCAAACGATTTTGTTACTTTCAGTGAATTTCATATTCTGTTCTCCTGAAGAGGAAATGTAGTACCACCATTAAGGATTCTATGTGCCACTGATTGCATAAATACATTGGTAAAGTATCTTTCTATCCCACATCTACTCTAGACAATTTAATTATGAATGATTGCATTATTGATGATGAAATAATTTGAAGGCTAGGAATCAACCCAAAGATGATGTCAATACAAATTTTGATGTTTTCAGATTTACCTTTTAGCTTCCAATGTAAGTTGGAATTTCATTATTTATTTTAGTTACATTATAATTTAAATTTAACACCTGATAAATTTACTTAAAATAAATAAATAACTTTAAATAAATAAATAAAACAATAATGCATAATTCTACTTTTCTATTTTGGCTGGCTTTTTAAATAAATAATAATCATCACCATTGAAACCAATGTGCCAAAGTGATGTTGTATAAAATATATGTGCATGATTTTGATTAGTATGGTATTCTGTACCACTGTTGGCCATCTGTGTCCTCTTTTGATGTGGTTTCCATTAGATAAGTAACACAAAATTTCAATAAGATTTCTTATTAAATGTAGACAAAGTCAGGTTACTTTATTCATTATGAATATATACCTAAACATAATGATGTTTTAAACTCTGCTCAAGCTTTTATTTGACATATGGTATAAGACTCTTAATGCTGAAAAAATACTGGATTATGGGTGCAAAAACTTAAGCAGGCAAGTGAGAATGTGAGAGAGCAAATAATAATCACATTAATCACACATGCAATTAATTGACTTAGTTGCTCCTCAGTGTGTAGGCACCCTAAGATATTCAACACAGAAAAGATCAGTCATCTTTCTAATGTGCAATTTTATGTTCAAGAAAACACATGGACTAATTTTAATTTACATGCCTGAATAGGGAACATTGGAAGCTCATCTTAAAGTCATGACATTTTAATTTAGTTTATATGTTAAAGAAAGGAATGTGAAAAGTTTAACCCTAAATACTAAAAAAAATGCAAAAGAATGTGATTTGTTGAGTAATTCTTTAGTATTATATTAGATATAATTAGGTAATTATATTATATTCCGATACAATGGTCAAATTCAAGAGACAGTATAGAAAATATTCAAGATATCTTGCAAGGGTAGGTATTATGAAAATGTATCAACAATTCATATTTTACAGATTTTTCTAACCAATAATATATGATGTAATAATTGTCATACTAAACTGTGGGGAACATTTGAAAGAGTAATATTAAACAGAACGCAGACGAGAACAGATCTATAAGGTCTGTACACTAATGTGTTTGGATTTAAACATAATTTTGTTGTGAATTTCTTCAGATTCATACCTAGATTAATAGCTGTATTTTCCCCTTAAAGGTATAATGAGAATTCATCGCAAATGAATATATTAACAAAAAAGACGATTTTTTACACCTACGCCGATAATTCCCCTTTGGAATTAAAGTAATTTGCTAAGAAAGTAAATATCTAATGTTCATCATTTTTCTGATAAAAACTAAGATATGACCGTAGACTAATTTATAATATCTTGCGATTCAAATACAAGAAAAGTTAAACTGAAGAACCGAAAATTGGTAATAAAAATAAGTTAAAATAGTGTTTTATTAATCGGAATGATAGATTATACTGATGCGTATGCAAAAATTCATTCATCTCAGTATATCTTTTGGACCACCAATGGCAGTTACATGTTGGGTTAGACATGGTGTAGGTTTACATTATAAATACATTTGGAATGATTCTTGGTGAAAACTTCACATAATTCCTGTAATCTATATCTGATTGTAGACAATTACGTGAAATAAAAAAAATCAACGCTACCTCCTGTCCGTTCGCCGATTTACTTGAATTATACGTAAACAAATCTTTTGGAATAATTACGAAAGTTTTCTAATTTCGACATAGGCATAGTATTTGATTAATGTTACGCACACGTAGTACTTAGCTAAAATTTAGAAAATTTGTCCTTTCACGTTAAGTTTTCAAATAACCACAAATGCTACTAAGTATAATGCTACGGCCAGAATTATTTAGGAACAGAAAATGCACTTACCAAAAATTGTAAGGAGCCCGAAGATTGCCAATCCAAGGCGGCGAATAACCTCCATATCCCCTAAAACGTGGAAGGAGAAAGATTGGAATCAAATGGTAAGGGATATGTAATTGCAATGTACAGCTTTGGCAGAGACTGAAACGTGGCGAAGCATTTTCCCTCCCCGTGGTGGCTCAAGATGACCTTCAAGACTTTGAACTTAGGGCCACATCTTATCTCAAATGAGTACATTTATCTTCTAGAGATGACGATTTCCCTAGCTTCGTTTCTTTGTTTGTACGTAGAAACTAATGAGTAATTTGTGGACACGGAGGAATAATTCAGATGGAATTTTTTTCCCTTTGAAGTAAAACCACAAACTGAAATGATTCTTCCAAATCGGACCATTATTGAAAAATTACTTCTAAAGAAGCTATTTACATTAAAATCCTAATTTTTATGAGATGAAATGGACTGAAATGAAGAAATAATATATATGGAAAGTTTCCAAAATGTTCGTCTGGTGTGGCTCCATTGCGGGTCGTGGAGTCTTCGGAGTGGTTAGAAGCAATAGGGTCACGCTTATTAAGTATACATCTCAATCTAAACCACAACGATCCAAAAGCATACGGTAGTAGACGATCTTTGATGTTGATGCGTATCCCTTTGGTTTTCTTTTAGTAAATGGAATGGCACTTACAACCAATAACATGATTTTCGAGAAATCGTTCTCTTATTTATAGAAACTTTGGGATGCTGCTTCTTTGAAAGGCACCACTTCCACCGATGTTTAATTTGCTATAAGTACCGTTGGGTCAACATCAGATCCTTACTCTGGGCGCAATTAGTCATTACGGGAGGACACGGTCATGTTGACTAATGGTTAGGATAGCATTGTTTTAATGAAGGCATGTATTGCCCATACGCTTTGCAAGATACCGTTTTATACGCGCTGAAACCAAAGACTTTCGTAAAGCACTCAAATCTTGAAAAGATTCTCGTTTCCTTGTCACCGCCTATTTGTTTTCTGGCCTCTTCGTACTTTCGCTTTATTCAATGGCTAAGAATATTTATCTGTGGGCTTCCTAAAACAGGGAGAATGTGGAATAATTGCGGGATCTTCCTTTAATCAAAACTCTTCCTTGTAAACTTGCTGTACACAATGTTTTAGCTAATTTTCTTGATTCCTAACGGTTGTTACATGTGTATTTCTGTTTGTGTTTCCTTTAATTTTAGATTTTAAGGGCTTTATCGTCTTCCTTTATGAAGTGGTATCACTGATCACAGATATCATGTATACATGTTAAAAATTTTAAGTAACATACTATAAAT
>KZ308819.1:365807-394212 GCA_000376725.2 Ladona fulva
ACAAAGAATAGAATAAAAACGCTTTATAGCGGGCGAAACGAACGAATAATGGTTCGCATCAACCCGAAACATTAGAAATATGCTGAAATATTCCGATAAGCATTTTATTTTAAACACCATTATTTACATATATCTGACACTTCATATGTATAATTCATTCAAGGGAAATTTAAACGTAATTAATTTTATATGAAAATATCATAAGACAGTTTCTTTCTCTAACTAAAAATTCATGACATTCGTTGTATTATTAGCGACAAGGCAAGAGACCTACTGGAACTTTCTGAATTTATTTGTATTAAGTATACATCTTTTAAAAATGAACCCGTAAGGTGGCTACCCTTACCTTAGTTTCTCATATTTATAAATTACGAACAGGAATGCTCTTATGGGTGAAATATAAATGTGATCGGTTGTCAAATTCACTACGACATGAGGCTTTTGAGCGATGGTGTTCATTCAATAGAAGACAACCTCTGACTCTTTTCAGAAACTTAGAAAGAACTCATTAGCATTACTTTTAAGGCGTTCGTGTTTCTTACATTTCCCGGAAAGGGGAGCGTTTCTTTATCCAATGATAGCGAACTTTGGTGTGCCAATACATACAAAGCTACGTTGATTCATAAAAACACGCACACCCACGTTCGTTTACATAAATTTACATTTTCGCCGAAAGAGCATCTTCTTATGCTTCTCATACTTACACAGTTTTAGAAAACAAATATTAAGCGGAGCTGATCAAGCCATTTGGTTTCCGCTTCGATTTAATTTTGCGCACTATAAGAGAGACTGTAGTCCGAGGGCTCTTCCAAAAGCATTTCTGACAGAGTTTTGTTTATGGCAGTCATTGACTTTTCCCTAATTCTTCTTGTTCTTACTGCCATAGCTCCACTATTCTATACTTCTATTAAGTTATTTGAAGTACCAAATGCGTATGTTAACTACTCTCGATGATCGTCTCATACAATTTTATTCGGTTTTCCCATCCTTTTATTTCACAGAGTTTGGTTTAGCCTACATTTAATTCATTCTGTTTATTTTTCCCATTTGTTGCAATCATAAAGTCAAAGAAAATGTGTTCATTTGCTCGCAGAAGACGTCTTGAGGGCGGCAGGAGGCATTCGTTTTGAGAATCCAGAGTATAGACTTAAGAATCCTTATACAAGCATAAAGCTGTTTTATTATTTTTCTTACATGAAATTCAGGAAATAGTTTAAAGAAGAATAATCACATGTTTGTGAGAACAGAACTAAAATAGAAACGGTATCGCTGAAAGTTTAAAAGCAGAGGAAAGAAGAAATATGCTCTTTTTGTCGACTCTGAATTCAATGCACTTTCTTGTCGTATGAACGTATACTTCGTTTTGTATCCTTCGTACATGAGGCTTACTTTTCTTCATTTGTGCACCGCTCTCCAGATATTCAGTTTCGAGGAAGTCCCGTCCTGTAAAAACTGCTGAGTGAGAAAAATAACTTTTTTGTAATTGAAAAACAGTAATAATTTATTATCTTCAAGAAATTGAAATTTTAATATATCAAATGTAACAAAACGGAGGATACTCAGAAATAAGTACAAATAACGAATGAAACGGTGTATCTAAGAAGACGTGCCTTCACTAGTTGTGGTCCTGCTACCATATCTTGATGAATTAAGTATACCATGATATATTTCCACAAAACTTCGCCAGCAACTGTGAATTTTATAAATATATTTCATTTGTCGTTTGCTACAGGATAGAGAAAAATTTCATTTACTTTTTTCTCGGTCTTGTTCATGGCTGTGATGAAAGCTACTGAGGTATGAGTGATACTGGATAATGGTATGAATCTCTTTATGGTATACCAAGAAAAGTGTTACTTGTGGTGTTATTGTGCTTCACTTATGTGGATTTGTTCTTCTTAGTTTTTCTTGGCTTAGTAATGAAAGCAAGGGCAAACTAGCTCACTCCTAATCTTGCCTAGTAAGCTTCTCCCTCTCCTAGCTAATCATAGCTAATGGTGGATGGGATGAGATTCCAACCGGCCTTGGGGCTGAATGCTTTACAGACTTCACAAGTCAAAAAATGATTAAGTCTCGTAGACCTAAGGAAGAGATGGCGAACCTTTTGGCCGAAGAGTGCCACATTAGAAAAAAATAATAGCCTTGCGATCCAATGCTGTTTAAAATAGAGGTTTGAAACACTCCTTAAGCCGCTATGCGAGACCACGTTGTGACCAGTTCTTGGAAATAAAGCAAGAACTGGGAAAACTGATTTTCTGAGAAGTACTTATGTAATATACTCAATAGTCAAGCTATGAGATACAGAGGTAGAAGAATGCTAAGTAAGAAAGGGTGTTGGGTGGGGTTTTGGCGGTGTGACGTTGACGATGGGGGAGAGGTCATCTGATATTTCAATTTAGTGCCAAGCATAGCGTAATGAGCAGACACTCGCAATTACGTCAGCGGTACACTTAATATGTTCTTATAGACGAAAACTTATTAATTAACATTATTAGATTACGGAATCCACACTTTAAAGCGTAAAGAATTTATGTGAAAAATATACAGTGGTGCCTTGGTTAACGAAGAGTGGCTGTGATCAAAAAATGCCTCGGGTAACGACGCACTTCTTGGCTTGAGACGCCTTCTGGTGAAGATTGACGATTAAGAACTTCTTTTGTGACCATTCATTGCATTAATGATTATTTTTTGTTGCAAATACAATTGAATACATTACATTTACCATGTTTTAATGGCATTTTAATGGCTTTTATCTGCATATTTGACATGCAGTATGGTTCCGGAAAATCGAACCTAGGATAACGATGGTTTTAGTTAATGACAACAATCTTGGAACGGGTTACCGTCGTTAACCAAGGTACCACAGTATAACAAAAATGGCGCCCTCAGAGTTACGTATGCCAAAAAATTCTCCCACATGCTTTCTTGGTATTCTTGGTACGTACCAAGGAGTTTGATGCCTGGGTTATATAGCCCACGTAAACTCGTCAATGTTAAATACAAGGAATGTCGTATTTTATGTTTAAGTGCGATTTTGTTTCGAATATATTTCCCCAGAATGCTTCAACTGTATTATTTTTCAAATTGAATTCGGACTGAAACCGATGAACGTAAAGCTTTGTGTTCTACGAAGTAGGAGCTGTTAGTGTGCAGTGGAGAGTGAAAGGTTGGAAGATTACTTTTTAAAACATGTATATTGTTTCAAGGGTGCCACAAGGACAGAGGTTGAGCAGCGCCTTTTTATGATGTCATAAATTTTCTGTGTGTTTTTCAGGAATTGGATATTGGTGTCTTCAGACGCCCGTTTACCCCAGTGGATATTCTATCGCCTCTATTAACGTCACGGTCCTAGCTGTAGTCACAAGGGAAATCTTTGCTCGTAATGTCTTTTGTGACCCAATTTTCGAGCCTTAATATCATATCTGCGTTCAGTCTTCTGAGAATATTTCCTGAATAGGATAGGCGAATATCGTAAGATGCCATTACTTTACGAATGATATGGCAATCTGATATCGATTAAAACATGAAATTCCGAGGTAAATCATCAGTGTGCAATGACACTTAGGCTCTTAGAATAATCCGTGTCAGTTGCGGAATCACATAATTTATTTACACTTCACAATTTCGTCACTCTAAGACGCTGGGTCAGGTGGTGACGTCAACTTATACTAATATCAACAACTAACTCGGAGTTACAAAATTANGGTGATTTGTGTTTTCCGAGAATGGCTTTCATTTCTGGTAGTATTTGCGCAATCAGTACCAAAAATGGTATGCATTTAATAGGAGTCGCCCAACTTCACCGCCAAAGAGATTGCTTATGAGGCGCAAGAAGAAGCGCCTTTCAATGTTCCTTTCCTTCAACCAATCGACATTTTAGATTTATGTTGGTAAGTTCATTTGGTGATTCAATATTTCCTCTTCGGAATATTTCAATTGAGATAACACGCGACCCGATTTCGAGCTTTTCATGAATGACATTGAGGTTTTGAATAAGACTACTCAAATAAAGTGACTCATAGTGAGCAATCATAAACAGACCCGAAACACCGACAGTATCGAGCGAAAAGGAATGAACAACTGTGTCTATATGCGCTCATACGCGGGAGAATTGGCGATGTTCTCTGAAATATTCTTAACTTATAAAGTTCCAAAAAGAAAATGTATACAGTCAGTTAACGTCTTATCCTCAATAACAACATCACAAACCCATCAAAGATGTAATTGCATTGATAATGTCGGCGTATGGAAGAGCGTAAGCCCTTCCAATGGAAGATTAAAATGCCTGGCTTACTCAAAGCTTTCGAGAGGAACTCTGTGAATTAGTCCGGCCGGGGTGGCAGAGTGGTTAGCGTGCTAGTACTCCAACGTCCCGGGTCAGATTCCCGGCTAGTCAGATTTTTCTGACATAGCAACGCGATTTACGCGAACCTCGGCTCATCCAGCAATAGGCGTGAAATAAGAGAAATAGATGCGAGGAAAAGTCGTTTTAAGGGCTCATTGTTTCCGCGAAAGATACTCGACAACAATAAGCTAAAGATGTAACTCGAATGCTTCGTGTTTACACCACCTGCCACACGCTAAAATGCTCCAAGCAGGTTACTAATGTAGATGTAGTTGAAGAAACCTTGAAAAAGAAAACCTCTCATATTTCCTGTTAAGCAGGAATTTGCCACATGCAATATGCTCAGATACATTTATATTTCGGTGTACGCGTGCATTCGAGCTCATCCACTAGAGCATTTGTGAGTCGAATTCCAAAGCATCAGTGTTAAGGTTGTTTCTTGCCCAAAAAATTTGCTGATACGGTTATTCTTTGGAATAATAATAATAACTCGTCTTTATTTATGGGCGAGATTGAGACTAATTAGTCTCTTCTTACATCTAACCCTTAGTCATTGTACATAGAAAGAAAGAGGTATTGGGAGTTAAACTAAAAAGAAGGCAATAAAAGAAGGAACTACTATATTTTTTTTAAAACCTAAGTCTGCACTTAGGAAAAAAAATAAACTAAAACCCTGCAGGAAAACACCCACGTGGAGGGGGGCGTGAAAAACCTGCGAAACCTACTGACAGTGGCGACTAAAAATTTAAAATAAGAGGGGAAATTTAGTAAAAGAAAAGTGTCAGTAACAAAGCTGAAAAAAGGGAAAAAAGAAAAAAAGAAAAGCAGACAGAAAGAAATGCATAAGTCTTACAAAAATTCTGACAGAAAAAGATGCTGGTTTTGAGGTATAAGAAGTAGGCATTAATATATGATAAATGAGAATATTAAAGGTAATAGGAAAAAATCGAATAAAGATGAAATATTGAATGATACACTGAAAAAAACAACAATTTACATAATACAACAACAATTATGAAAAACAATTGCAACAATTTACATAAGAAATTCAAATCAATATACCAATGGTAACGTCAACTTCTTCTTCTTCAAGTGAAAATTAATAAAATATGAGGTAAATATCAAAATAATCACGAAAATTACAGTGAATTAAATAGACACAACAGCTTATTTCTACCAATGGTAATGACAACTTCTCAGTCAAAATAGATAAAACATGAAGAAAATAAGAAGAATTGATGGAATGGAATAATCGGGCTTATTATCTTCGAATAATCTAGAAGATAGGTTCATAGCTCAAAAATTAATGGAAAATTTAAGAAATGTATGCAGAAAATTGGGCTTGAGAAGGCTTTAGTAGAAATTTCATGTATTTATGTCGGTGAAAGCTGGGATTAGTGATGAAAATGTACTCTTCATTAGGACCGAGGCATGCAAAAGGGGTATAAAGGTGACCCGTCTTGTTCGAGTGGAACTCAAAATTGCGGTGACATCGTTTTAAGGATGGTACGAATGAAATGATTTTGAGAGCCTTTCATTTGCCCGTAATCACCTCAAAAATCATGCTAATTAAGGATACGCCACAAAATGCAGCATTTTCTACTTCCGGGTTTTGCTCTACTTACGAAATGTTTCGTCTGTGTTTTATTCTCGGAAATTTCTACCCAGAATTTATCAAAACTTCCAAGAAATCACTTCCACGGTGTACTCCTATAGATAAAGCTCTTTTTTGCGGAATCTCATTTGAGTCGGAGATAAAACTATCCCCACATAAATAGACGGTCTGATTCAAATGTAGTTCATTTTTAATTTCTAAATCAAAATTAAAAGAGGTTTTCGGGTATAACAGGAAATTAAGGTAATATTTGAAAGCCGTGGTTNCTATTCAAGTAAATAAAAACATTGCAGTTTGATGCAGCGGCATCAAGAGTTTTTCATAGTCAAAACCAAGCAAGTTATTGGGAGGCGATATGGTTTATAAATCCTTATAAAATAACATGTAAGTTGCGCTAAGCTATTCGGTAGAAAATTGATATTTGGCGGAAAATTTCATAATTTCACAATTAAAATCGTTGTCAAAATTTACAACTATTTTGTATAGCTATATTGATTTTGAAAAGATAACCAACGATTGCCCAAAATAAATACATTTTTATCCTCCTGCTACATTCCTCCAAAACTTTGATGAAATTATGCGCGATGATACATCATCTCACATCGCAGGAGCCGCATATGCCATCTCATTTCACGTCACATTATGTCCCATTATATTTGATCATGACGGAGATTTCTTGAAGTTTCACTGTCCATAACTTTTATTTAAGGCACTACGTAAATTTAACTGTACGTAAGATGACTTTTACTGACTTAAGCAGTGCGGCTAATTCCTTCAGTCCCGATATATTCCCTGTTTTAACTCACTGAAATTCCTGATTTATTATTATGAAATATATTAATGATGTGTATTTTAAGTTTATCTTTCTGGTGATAACCGAAAGAATGCGATTATAAATTAAATATATGGGGTTTTCTCCTATGAAATGTCAGATTTCGTGTGGAAAATCATAGTGTTAAGTCAAAGAATATTTGATTGAAAAAAAAAATTAATTGTACCGGAAATAAAATTCAAATTGCTCTGACAATGGCAGTAGAAATTATGCGGTTAGTACTGATGGATCTGCGACGTCTGAGATGCAAAAACACGCCAGAACCTGTTAGAAACTATAACAACAGATGTTAGCTGGTGTGCAAGCTGTTACCTCAAGTAGGCCATAATAGCTGTTATAACGAATTCATAGGCTGCAGATAGTGTGCTATTCTCCATTAATAAAACTATATTCGTTATATTCTATTCGCTATATTTATTTAATACGAATTCGGCGAAAATCTTTGTCTTCATACAACGGCATTTAAAGTGAACAGCGCTTATTTTTTTGTGTAAAGTTTGCATATGTACTTTTCCTATCAAAATTTTCCTTTTCCCATTTAGCAATGAAGCTGTAGGGTAAAGCAGTGTTTCACAAGCTACGGTTAGTCGCGTACTTTCAAGGCTAGCACAGATATTAAAATCTGAATTAATCTAAGAATACTATAAATTGGGCTATTGTACGTGATACTTTTCTAGCCTTCTCTCAATTCAATATTAATGATTATTTTATACATTAGGCACTATGAAGTCAAGACATTTTTCGAAAACTATATTTCGTTCGTGAAACACTCGTGACTGACACGTGCAACCTGAGTATCTGGACCCAATAATCAATCAAGTGAATAGTTTTTGCACCACTGAATAATATATTGTAAGAAACTACTTGGCCGTTCTAGTTGGCTCCAGAGAACTCGTAAAAACCCATAGCCCATGCGGATACAGATTACGAAAGAAGTAATTTCTACCTTACCCTGAGGATATTTTAGGATTTTACTCAAGCGCACAAGCATTTGAGTCCTGTAAGCCAATGATAATGTGAGTTGTTATTACGTTGTCTCTGCTAGAACCCTAGTTCAATCGTAGGGTTAATAATACAATTGCTGTTGGAAAGTAAGTTGAAGTATATAAACTATTTTATAGGACGAATCATTCTACTTTGGGTGTTTCTCGAATCTTCTTTCTTCAGAATCTGACCCTGCTATCTCATTATACGTTTCCTTTACCAGGTAATTTATTCTTTTCGACAATGCTTTTATAACGATTGGTTTTTAAATAATCAGCTCGAACAGGTTATATGTGCGTATATTACATTTCGGCAGCCTTCTGACCCACGAAAAGCTGCATTAGAGGTATTCGTGTAAAATTTCAAGACGCAATGCCTGAGGAATTTTTCAAGGCTCGAGATATTCTACTTTTTTCCTTCGGATTTCTTCATTATACTTGGAGATTTTTCTCTGAAACTCGTTTTGAAGCAAAGGGAGATCATTGATGCTGTTTTTGCCATCAACGGCATAAGCCCAGACAGCGAAAATGCCCGCTATCAAGCGACCTTATCATGAGTTTAAGGGTAAGAGTTCTTTGTTTCCAAATATCTTTGAGTTGGAGTCTATGCGACTGAACAGATGTGTACTAAAAGCCGTGTTATTGCTGATCAATTAAGCTCCTCTCAAAAACTTGCTTAAACGCAGACTTACAAAGTCTTGAAAGCGTCGATGCTCATTTAATTTAGAACTCTTCCACGATAAATATTAAAAATATATGTAAAAAGGAAAATATATTTCCGTTTAAGGTTTGCAGTTTGGCTAAAATGGCATTTCGGTCATTGAGAGATGGCCCCGGAAGATTGTTCATTTTCAGTTCTCAAAACTGTTTTACAAAAAATATTGGTTGACTAAAATTTTCAACCTTTTATAACGTAAATGTAAACATATACATATATTTACGTACCTACCAATTCAATCCATACGAAAATAAAAGAAACTAGAATGTATTGGAGGTCAGTAAAAGTCATAAAAATAACAATATAACGATGTAAATTATAACCTTGTAGTGGGCATGTTTTATGTCAGATTGTCTTTTTTAGTGATATTTCAATGGGAATCGTAAGAAATCTGTTATGTATGCATCAGTTGTTAATGCCACCATATTATGCCGAATGGCATATTTTTCATTTGTTTTTTGTACTGAATAGATGAAGATATGTCTTCTATTCTAATTTTTCTGAGGACTGGACTAAAATTTACAGTTAGCGTTGAGTTTAAGCAATATTCACGTTAGGTCTGGTATCATGTTAGTTTGTTAAAGTGAAGATTATATATATATGAGCATGTGATTAACTGTAATATTCATTTAAACTCTAAGTTACGATTAAAATATTAAACCCGAAAATGAGGATTAGTTCAACTCCATGCTAAGCATAACACTGGACTTAAATCATAATCATGACTGAGATATGAAACTTGATAAAGTAAAGCAGAAGAATTGGATTCATTTTGGGATCCTTTTCAACGAGTTTTTTTTAAATCTTTATTCATTGCGTAATTTTTCTCCAATTTTGTGGACGTTTTCCACTCGTAACATTCAGCGAAGAAGGAAAAAGCAAACTACCCCACTTCTCATCTTGTCTATTAAGCATTTGTCATTCAACTTCCGAAGCTTTGATAGCTTATGGTGGAGTGATGAGGTTCGAACCGTCCTTCGGGCCGAATACTTCACTGACAGGCAAACATCATCTGCGCAACACTGCTGACCAGAGTGCATTTAAGGTCAAGAATGAAAAGATGCATCTCTTACCCATTCCACGAAATATTTTTATTTTTGGCTTAATTAGGGTATTTATTGATTTAATTTGTATATTTGTTGGCTTAATAACATATTTCGTGCTTAAAAGTACGGGTAAAAGTTGCATATTTACATTCTTTGCGTTACGTTATGGAGTCCTACAGTAAAGTCATACCAGAAAGAATTGATAGCATTTTAGGTCAGCAAAAGTTATAAAAATAATAATGTAAAAGAGCAACCTCTAACCTTCCTGTGGAAAGATATTGCGGTTTCGGATCATCTTTTTATAGATTTCTTTCAGTGGTAACCGAAAGTAATTTATTATGTATGCAACCGTCGGAGATCTTACGACTTAAAACAAGATATGATTTAAGTTCTTTATGATTCCGTCAGGAGTAACTTTTTAGCCTTAAACTATTCTGAATACATAAGGAAACTGCTTATTTAATAAAATTTGATAATTTGTTAAAATAACTCGGCTCTAGCTGACGCATCAGTAGTGTAAGTCAAGCGTATCGATCCTCATCTTTTAGGGCGGAGTTATACGAGTAAAAAGAGCATTTTTTCAGGTCAATGAGTTTCTTCTAAATTATTGAGACCTTTGGTGCTCACTAAGTAATGCACTTTCCAACTCTGTCATGGAATCCTTAGAAGAAAGGAGGCTAGAAGCGGAATTAAGGCTACTTAACGTTGAAATATTACAGTTCTAAGCAATACAGATGTATCTGGACCCTATTTCGCTGGATGTGACGAACGTAATAGAATTTATGTAGGTGTTCAATTAAGCCAGTCACAACTTTTACAGTAAAATATTGGAATAAACGACGGATGAAGGGTGATCATTTAACAAAATACTGAGTGATCATTTAATAATTTGCAACCGCGGTGGTAGAGTGGTTAGCGTTATAGAGTTCCAACCCTCAGGTTCGAGTCCCGGTTTATCGGAATTTTCTGGTTAGGAAATGGTTGTGTGTGTTCACCAATAATAACAATGACTAAAATGGATGTAGTTGGGATTATCTTCCCGTTTCCATTAAACAAGATATTATTAATTTAATTTCTGTGTGCGAACAAATTGAGCAGCAAGCGCTTCCGAGAAATAATTTCATTTTCGGACTCCTATCACATGTTCGGGTTACGAAAACCTTATGGAACAAACACAAGTAGAAGGTCATGCGTAAGATTTTTAGAAATCTGGGTTTTTAGAAACGGAGAGGTTGAAAGAGGACTTGGCAACATCACATTACAGTTCTTTTAAATACGTAAGGTGTCAGAACAACGGAGAGTGGCAACCAAATCAGGTTGAGCGCAATAGGCTCGGAAATTTTATCGACGAAGCTATTAATCACTTCCGAAAACTGTTGAGGAGAGTAAATTGACATTGACGCCTCACTCGGCGGAAAGAAACAGGACTAATGGAAATGCAAGACTGGGTATTTATGTGTTGTTGTTATTATGTATACACACTCATCTTAAGGAATTAGAGAACATGAGTTTATATTTGAGTCTTTTATTTAGTCAAATTCCCATATTAACTTAAATGAAAATCTATAGTAATAAACTAATAGTTTAAATGGGTTATATTGACCCAGTAGATACCTAACTATCATATCCCACGGCACACTGGAGGTTAGAAACTTGTTTTGTGGCACACCTACGAAGTTTAATCTTTCGTTTGCCGTTAAACATAGAGCTATATTCCTCTTTAGTTAATATATGAGAAACAATGGATTTCTTATTTCCCTCTCGATTTTATTAATCGACCGGTTTCGGCATTTTAGCCATCGATCTGATGCTGGCTGGAAGGCCGAAATCGGTCCATTAATAAAATCGAGTGGAAAATACGAAATCCATTGTTTCTCATTATTGAATGGCATTCCACTAAGTAAGATCCAATCATATTGATTAAATCCTTATTTAAATTTTGGATCGCAAATATAGTGAAATTCTTATTCCCAAATTTCGAAATTCGCGAAGATATTCGTCATAACGTGTCCATTGCATAAGTTAAGGTGATGGTGTATTCGCACAAAAAACCAAGCGAACAAAAAACAGTAAATATCCAAAAATGTTTCTCTCAATCTACGAATAACTGTTTATTGTGTACATCTGTTAAAACCGTTAAAACAGCTTGCCATGTGAATAATCATTAGTGGTACGAACCTGCTGAAATTGGCAAGCATCGGTAGTTTGGTTGTGATCTTTTCACAATTCCGCAAAATTCGTGGGGCGGAAATATTAAAAAAAAACTTCGCAAATACTAAAATATTCGTATAGACAGTACCATTAAAATTTCCGTGGCACACTTCCCACCTCTCGCGGCGCACTATTGTGCCGCGGCACACAGTTTGAAATATACTGCCTTGACCGATCACTAACTGTACCAGTCTGACATTAAAACGAAGTGGTTCTCATACGGAAACTATGGGTTTGGGAAGAATTATAACTAGGGATTCGAACCATTATTATTTTCGTATCAGCATTCGGTCGATTCGGTTCGGTCCCGATTTCGTCCCTGTAGTAACCGTCAAGCCGGTTCGAACCTTTACTTTTCGCTACGATAACATAATCTCCGTGAAAAATTTATATCATGCGTACAGAATTAATTTCTTTCGGAATTTTAGCATAAAGTAATCGAAATGAAAGAAATATTCGAAGAAAAAATTAGGTGATTAAAATTTAAATCTTTACAAGTGAGTCGTAATACGTGCTAATATAACTACAAAATAACACCGCGTAACTAATAATACTTGATGAGAATATGAACCGATAATCCGAACGGATAAAATAACTTTTTCCGATTTCGCTTCAGGTTCAAGGAGTTTTAGGTTAGGCATCGGTTTTCACTCCTGCAAAAATGCGGCTTTTATCGGTTTGGTTTTCGGTACCGTTCTGGTTCAGTACCCTGATCATAATTGCACCCCGATCCTTAGGAAAAAATCAAAAGAAATCACGAAGGTAACGGAATCTTCTGAATCATCTCTGCTGACGAATGTATGAATCGAATTTTGTCGGAAGTGACGGAAGTGTCGGAAGAATATGGCTTAATTTAGGAGTGTTTGCATCACCCTCATTGTTGGGTCACGAAAGCTGGATGCGTCAAGGAAATCTCGCAGTATAATAAGAAATACAGTTATATATCGCCATGAGTATCATTACAAAATTATTCATTTAAGTTTCATCCGTCTCGTCGAAGATTGCTTATGGGTTGAGCTCACGAAAACTATATTTTATAATAATATTGTATATTAATCCCATATTCCATCGTGATAAATTTGGAATGGATTTCACGAGAAAAATGCGTGGTAAAGACAGGGAGAAAGACATTCAGTAACGATTTAGTCGTGAATGTATGTGGAATGAAAGAATATCCGAAAGTCCACTGAAACAGGGGAAAGTAATGTTGGTTTGGACCTTTGGACATTAAGGATGGAAGCAGAATGACAAAAATGAAGTATAAGTAAGGTACTAATGGGAACGGATTCCCGAGAAAAAGCTGGTTGAATGAGGTGAATTAGATTCCAAAGAAAAGGAAAGAACTTTAATAAATAACGAGTAGGATTTTATGAGAAAATATGCGGATGTGTCCCAAGAGGTTAGGTGTAAGAGAGGTCCATTGGGCCTAACCTCGCCGTAAGGGTGAAATAAATAAATAAAGCGAAACATGGATGCAATTCTTGAAAAGGTTGGAACATTTGTAATTAATCAGGCATAGATGGATAAATGTTGATTAATTGGTAGATAAGGCCATCAACGTAGTACTTACCCTGTAATGGAAAAGCGTGTTTGATGCGCGTTAACGTATTTTCTTCTTATTAAAAATGAATTCCGTCTGTTGGGAAATGCCTCTTGGTGAATCATTCATGGTTGTTATTGTGGTATTCGAAAGAGAATCATTCTAGACATGTGAATTGTCATTTAAATTTTATCGTTTCTCATTTATCACTTCGTTTTGTTCATATGTATTTCAGACAATGTTATCCGTTGAGGATATCTGTAATGCTTGGGATGAGCAACGTTCCTTTCGTCTTCCGCGAATCTCTACCGATTGTGAAATTTCATATCATCGTGATCCATCACACGAGAGAAGAGACTGTTAACGAGTTGGAATTGAAACGTAAAATAGAAACTGCTCTCTGGAGAGGAATTCTCTGGTGAAAATTCCTCATCCAGATTGATTCTCAGTGAATGGATTGTTGCGTAAGTTTGAATTTATGAATAAATCCCGCACAGCACTGTTATGTATGGTAATTTTCTATGCAAGAAAAAACGATGCGTGCCTTGGTGCTGTGTGTATGACAGCGTTGTGTTTGTTTCGAAATTTCAGTTTTTATGATTTTAAGTACATTCTGTCTAATGCTAAGTACATTCTAAGTACTACCATTAATGCTCGTGTATAGATTGACCGTTTGATACTAAATTTTGACGAAAATAATCTACATTCCGCACGATAGAGTTACCATCAAAATCATCATTACAATTAGTATATGGTCAAAATTTGATTAAGTGTGTTGCAGTATGTGAATCTACTGGTTACCTCTGGGCGAAAAATGGAACCTGGCAAACTTCATATCATCTGTGGCTTGCAAAAATATTTTCATAACTTCGTGTTCAGCTTGACTAGTATGAAAGTATTGTTAACTCAATTAATTCAAAGTCTTACATTAAGAAATGTGAAATATATCTATTGGCACTTATAAATAGAGAATACTGCTCCCAAAGAACCATTAGTGAAAGCGGTCCAGGGTTCGAGTCCAGGTTTTTCGTACATATTTGCCTTCCAGTCACCCTCAGAACTACCTCAGTTAAACCTGTGTGTGAAATGACCTCAGCTGCCGTAGCACTTTTAACAGTATCACTACAACTTAACTAGGTAGTATAGATTTAAAATTAATCTTGGTAAGCGATATTTGATGGAATTCCATCTTCACAATAACACAAATATAATCAATTTGTGTTATTGTGGAGTATAGATTTATTTATTCAGTGGAATCACCTTGATGTTACCTATTATTACTATTATACCTATTACCTGTTATAATTCGATTAATATTTTAAATGCGTAAAAACGGAAAATTTAAGCAAATATCCAGGGTTTCGACCCAAACGCGAATTCGACTTGCACTCGGGTTCATACAATAAATTGCTTCAGATATTATATAGGTAAGTATGTAGTACTTAAACTTACGTTATCTTTCTTTTGTTCACTGTCGACTCGTTTTATATTATCAGAAGAATGTATTTTTTTGTTACAAACGCATCGCTGTATGTTTAAAAATAAATATCGCGGCTATGATAGGTAATAGAGGACTTGAATTTAGTGAATAGGAAGAATGTTTTTTTCCTGTACCTTTACAAATAAAATTTTCCGTAGTGCAGTGGTTTTCAGCTCGATCGTACTTAATTTAGAGTTTATAATTCAGAGTTTGGGTCTTAGAAATGTACTCGACGTTAATAAGAGTTGTTGACATACGGAGTTAAAAGTTTTCATTCCGATGTGCAGTATTGAATGCAAGAGAGATGAGTTGTATGGCCGTTGGTCGAGGAAACATTCTTGCAGGGCTAATTGAATTCTAGCTGTAATAATATTACAGTAAACTGAATTATGTAATACAGTGTGATATAATTGTTTTATTGAGTTCAGCATATTTAATAAAGGGGATATGAGAAATTTAAGTCATGTGAAAGCTGCTAATGTTTGCTCCCCATTTACCATTTGAACCTCTGCTACCTAGTTTATAATGACCTTATCGACAAATAAGAACTCAGTTTACTTTTTCTGTTACATAATTGTATCATATGTACACTTAAGCTCCACAAATATGCGCACATGCTAAAACTTAACATACGTCCCGTTTTGACCGGGAGTGTTCCGGTTTTATCGCATAATTCGGTCATTTTTCCTTTCTCTCGGTTTGTTGAGGAAACCCGGGGGAAGAATATAGTCAAAGTTACGAGGATGACATTGATAGAAATCATTCGAACATTTGAATTTTCATGTAGCAGTAACGCTGCACTCACTTAGGGTGTTTTAAAAGCACATGACATTAATGCAGACTAAGTTTTAAGGCGGCATCCGGTTTTACTCGATTCAGAATTTGAGAATTCCCGGTTTTTTGCCACCAAAATAAGGTAACTCTCCCATAAATCTTGTTTTTTGTGTGAATTTGAGTGGCTCAATTGCGAAGAATGTGTACGTCAGTCCTTCGTGAATTCTTTTTATTTCCTAGATTCGAAGAAATTATTCATGACCTCTTTTCAATTAGAAATGCCTTCTTCGGTAAATTTATTGCCCTGGACCTTCCTTGGCTACCTTCTTCTTAGCCTTTATTGGCTACCTTCCTTCAACAGTATCTCCACCTAGGGTTTTTTCAAAGTTCTTCTTGTTGTTTGCCTCTATTTTTGTGGTTCAATGCACCATTGGATGAAGAATTCATCATAACTTCCATCTTTTAAAAATATATTTTCCAATATCTCTTCATTGAATCTAGTGAATTTTCCTACTCTTAAGCACACCTTAAAATTTTCCGAGTAAATTTGTATTCTCCTTCTTTTGTATTTATTTTTGTATTATGAACAGTTTCTCCAAAGAAATATCTCTATTTCAAAAATATCTCTTCTCTACTAGGTATTAAACTTAGTTATCATTATTATATATAAATACCAGCTGAACTAACCGTCAATTCTCAACGGGGAGAATAGATATAGATAGTGGTATTATTAAAAGTGCTTCGACAGCTTAGGTCATTTCGCACGTGGGCCCCCACCGGGAATCGAACCCGGGACTGCTTTCACCAAAGTCGAACGCGTTGCCGCGTTAAATATAGTTGTGCTATCTGTATAGAAGAGAATGTAAATTTTCTCACCTTAACTTGTTTCCATAGGACAGGTTAATATGAACGAAAACATTCAATATCATCAAAGTTCTCATAATTTGAAGCCGAATTCTATAGTCCACCGTAAGGATGTAAATCATTATAGAATTTCCCTCCTATGAAACTTGAGTTCGTACGATGATTTTTTCTTAATTAAATTTTGCATTACAAATAGTGCCAACAAACTATTGGAATGAGCTTTATATGCACTTCTCATGAGAGCGCTTTGGGTCGTCTGGGATCGAACCGGAAACCAAGTGATATGCGAAAAGTAAGACACTACATGCTGTATGTCTATTTTTATTTATGCGCAAGTTTGCATGTTGTGCAACTTCTGGTTCCTGAGTTTTCGGGGAACACCCACACTCCAAATTAAAATATGGAATAGCTGATCTGTTCGTTGATTCTCAACGGTAAATAAAGATTTGTACCTCAATAATGACGAATTACTTGACGCTAATGGAAACAATAGTTAACCACTGTAGTGTATGAAACATGAATTTTCGTTATTATTTACTATTACGATACGCGACAGCGTCCGACTAGGGAAGTAGAGTAATATTACATGCACCCCCTGCCACACGCCGAATGGCGGCTCGCAGTTTACATATTTAGGTGTAGATTTACTCAACGAAAAACATATTTAGTGACTTCATTATTTTGGAATCTCATTGGTAATATCGAGAAGAAATACTCCTAAGATAAATTGTCGTGTTTGTTATGCGATTCGTCTCTGTATATTGCTCGTTACTCCACATGTCATTATTTCATAAAATGGCCTTCTCTTAATTTAGTTTATGATAATAATTACAAAAGATAGATACATTAACCTTCGCTTTCATGTCGTTCTTTATGAAGTTATGTAAATGATTGTAGAAACCTTACTGAATTTTTTTCTCTCTAATCGCTTAGCTAATTCTTTCTCATCCAATTCTGTGCACGTAGATCTTTCTGTAGGAATCAATTTCCTATTGTGTATTTTGGCAAGAATTTAAATTCTCTCTCGCCTCTCATTGTCCCAATAAAAATATTCCTCACAATCGCAGAGATTAAATTTGCGATCTTTCCTTCTCCGGAGCGATTCTTCCCTATTTTAAATCGAACCACCTCTCATTTACAAATTCATGGCACAGTTTCGCAGTCTCGCTTCGCGGCGAAAGGAATCTCTTACTCTCCCGATGTAAAATTTTTGCTCGTGAACCGTGTTGATTCTATTATTTGGCCAAGTAAATGTCTACCTTTCTGTCGTCTCTTCGCGTCACCCTTTGCTTGTCTACAAGCCTGCCATCCGTCAGCCTTTATTCTATCTTCCGCATCAACTCAAGCACCCTTATTTCTGAAACTCCTTGTCACTTCTATTTCGTATATATTGTTCTTTCATTACGTGTCGGCTCCAGTTAGTTCCAGGAATCTCCGCTTTCGCTGCCTGGCGCTGTGGTAGGGTGCACTCGGGTGGTGGGATGGGCGAAGAGGATGGGGAGAGAATGGGATAAGAGGGAGTTGGAGAAGGAGAGAGAGAGGGAGAAGGAGAGGGAGATGGAGGAGGAGGTTACGGTGGAGTCATGATCGATCCCTCCTAAGGCCAGTAGTGTGTGGTAGGGCGGGGACGTAAGGGCCGACTAATGGAACCGGCTTTGAGAAATGGGTGTGTTGCATGCATGGTCTAGTCCATCCTGTGTCTAGCGTGACATAGCACGTACAAGGAATCCAGGATGGACCGCTTGTTGGAGAAGTTAAGACAGAACATGGTAAGCCGAATTTGCACACTTGCATTATTCCTACTTGCGCAAGTCCTTAAATTATTAGAAAAGGTAACGTTAGCGAGGATTTAAGAAAGATTTTCAAGAAATATCTTAACTTTCGGTTCCCGATTCATCTTAGCGGATTTAAATCGGGAGCTAATGGTGGTACTAGGAAGTGACAGATCGTTTGCAGTTGGTGTGAGGATTCCCGGAGGACGGAGAATCGCTCTCGTTCGGAATATCCTAGGAGGTGTGACCCTTGTTGTTTTCGTAGGTGAGCGAATGTTGATGGCTGCAGTTGGTAACGTCCGCGATGGAGCATTGCTCCTTAGGCTCACCTCCCTCAGTGCAACGGAAGTTTTTTTCCGGCGGTGTGAACGAGATCGCTCATATCCCCGCTTTTTCAGATGCATTCGTACGCGCGAATGGAATGTTCATCGTAAATAGGAGATATTTCGCCATTGGTTAAACTTCCCTGTCCAGCGATACGGTCGTGAATGTCCCAGTCCACAGTCGGAGAAGAATTTCTGTCAGTATCGCATAATTTTCGCTTATTATTCGATGTGAAGACTCCTATTTGGAGTTCCTTACGATGGAGGTTGGGATACTTTCATTAAGGTTACAAATACATGTATTTTATAGACACATATATTCCGTCTCACATTCCGAGTCCCCTGCGTCCATGCAAATCCATGCGTTCCGTAGCACTCTTTGTTGCCCGAATGCCATCCTAAGCTTCTTGTTTTAGGTGGATTGCCGATCGTTAAACGCGTCTCCTAGAGAAATTAGAGAGTGAATCGCACGGATGCGTTTTGTTTTCTTTTTGCTCACACGCCAACTTTTCCCGATTCGTTTCCGCGGAACGCTGAAGTGGGTGTGCTCGTGAAAGATTATGAAAATTTACGTAGACACGCATGATTCGTAACACCGGGTCCGGTTGGAACTTGTTTGAAACTCGGGGGAATTCCGAGTGATACGGAACTCCTACATTCTTTCGCTTGGTTTATTTCCCAACGTGAGTCCACCCTAAGAAATGACCTATGTGCCCTCTTGAAATGTATGAAGTGCTAGAGGAAAAGTTAGGGAGATGTAGCGTTACTCGCTCGTATCGTAAGAACGTAGTAGGGAATTAATATCGATCCTCAGATGGCCATTACACTTGGGTCGCCTTTGAGAAAGGGATATATCGTTGCATATATATCGATCTTTGCGTAAGTTTTTCGGTTGGAGAAAGACAGTTATGTCCCACTGGTGAGTCCCCTTGCAACCCCACCGCCACCCAAAGGCCAATTAGCAAGGACGCTACTTGGCTTCTCAGTGACTCCCTCACCGCGAAGGACGCACGCTTATTGCAATGCCTTGGCCTAGTGAACGTGAAACGTTTAAAAATTTCCGAGCTTGAGAGAATTCCACGCCTTCCTCGCCGCTTTAGCCGTTCCAAGTCGGGAAGTTTTGAGTTTTCTCGCCGTTGCTTCCAAAACCCATGTTCTAATCTCCAAGAAGTGATTCATTACGTGAGGTACGATATTCACGAAAACTAAAGGGCAGATGAATGCTCTTTTCTCCAAGTTTCATGCCGAGATTTCTTTTCGCATCTCATTTCCTCCTCTGGTTTCCTGCGCTTAATCTTAATTTTGTACCTATAATGAGTCGAAAATTCTCTTGGGGTTTTATATCCACATCTCATCTCCTGTTTTATCCACACCTCTTTATATTCACATCTCATGTCACTGAAACTTAATTAGATGGATTTAGATCTGTCTAAAATGGGATGAAAAGGGATGTAAATTGCCTGCCAAGCTCTCACGGCAGTTTCAGTCGGTGAACCGCATTTTCTGCCTTCCTCGACATTATAATGGCCAAGGAAGCCACCTGGTGCTGACGACTGCTCTACTCACAAGGAGAGTACCCGCTTTGGCGCCCCCGCGATAGATTTGGCAAAATTTGGGCTTTTCCGCCCAGTCTTTCAGACTGAGATGGCGACGTTTTAGAGCTTTTTACTATCTATAATCTACATCTATATTAACTAATTTATACCAAATTCGATATCCTTATATTGTACGCCTTTCTCTCCCTCTCTCAAAGGTTAGCACAATGGTTTTATTTTTTCGTTTGAAATCTCAATCATATTACTCCGAATATTATCCCCGTTGAAATATGGTTTCATTCCTCTTCTGGTTCACCACAGCAGATTTCAGTGCGCTCGCTGGCGGACGATGTCTACAAAACACGCTTAATTAAAACTTTCTCGTTAAATTAAAACTGAAAGTTACGAGTTAATCTACCAGGGAGAGGAAATGATGAAACCGCTTAAGGACCTTTTTCTTCCCTTTCTATTTGAAGCATGTGGTCCTCTCGGAGATTCTGCATCTATCATATGGATTTCTATCTGGCGATAGGATTACCCGTGTTTGACTTCCGGTCTCGACTCAACCATTTATTCTCATGAGCGTTATTAATTCATGGAAAACATAAGTTATAAATTTTCTGTGATGAGCCCTTTTTGTTCCTAGTCGCTACCTTTTAGCTAAGGCTTCTCCGCTAAATATATATGTATAGATTTATTAGTAGCATTAGTAATTTGGCTTGGCTGGGATGAGTAGCATGGATTAAAATCTGATTGGAAAGTGTTTTACAACCAACATGCATCTACCGCATTTATGACGACAAAATGTCATATTTTGAAGTTAATGGTAGATTAGTTCACGAGGAAATTATCTTAAATTGCCACCCCCATTTATAACATCATTCGTACTTCACTGTTCTTAAGCCTAGAAGTTCTTTCTCTCGAGCTTTAAGGAGCCGTCGAAGATGCCTAAGTCGCGAACATTATTCAAATTAGCATCCAAATCGCTCCCCTAAAGGCTCGCAGGCCATATACCAGCGATCTTCCAGACGCTTCACGGGTAACGAAGAACAGCAAGATAATTCCCCATTTACGACCATTGGACTACGAAAGGAGGGATGTCATGTTTGCAGATATTTTGAAAAATTTCATCCGAGCTCTTAGCGTCGAGAATTAAAATTCGATTGTATTTCCATGCGTTCAAATCGCCCATCCAGAGTTCATTTATTACGGCTACTTACAAGAAAGCCTATTTTGGTATTCAAAGCCAGTAGAAAGGAGTACTTATTCCTTGCAATTTCGTTGCACTGATCACGAATGTATGGATAATTTTGTTGCGGATTGTTTTATTGCCGTGGCAGTCATTGTCGTAGTTCAGAAATTCCTATTTCTATACATGCCGTGTTCCACTCATTCACTGTTACCGATATTTAATTGGTAGCATTCAGAATACATTAGCATTATAAATTAACGAGGCAGGAAAATTTTGCAAAAAAGACTATTTTTAAGTTGATAGTGCCGTGTGAAATTTAAAATAGCAAAAGGGCGTTTCTTGAAACATGTGCCTACTCTACGGAGACAAAGATTATCTCGATAATAAAGAAATTTGCGGACGAATTATTATTAAATTCGTGATCAGCACACCTAAATAAGCAAGCTTATATACTTTTTCTCATTTTTCACCGAACACCAAGAAAGGTTTCCTTGTAAAAACATCGGTTTTTCATGAGAACTATTCAGAGTCTACGTCGGTATTTCTGCATGAAGTGCATCTTTAAGTTTATAGCGATCCAGGGGCAAATGCCAGCTGTCAAAGACCCTAGGACAGGAACGGAGAACCTTTCGTGGAAGGAGTGCCATATTTGATAAATATGAAGGAATTACGTGTACATGTGGTGTGAAACCTATTGTTGATGAGTGAGATGCTGATATTATCTATTTTACTATCTCAAAGACGGGATTAATACGTGATGGACATTTGAGGAACAAAATATAAGATTATTACATAAAAGAGATGGTGAAGTGAGTTTTGCGTGCCAAAAAATTCGTTCGCGTGAAAAGGGCCACTTTGAGGCTCTTCCAAGGGATTATTCTAAAAAACGACAAAACATTCTTCTTTTAGACCCCCTTAACCTAGGACCTGGTTTTAAAACCTATTTTTACAATTTGGATCCAATCCCATGTATAAAATGTATATTTAATATGTAACTGATGGATCTCCGTTAGTTTGAGATTGTTATATGAAGCAGGTCTTGGGAGGGAAAAGTTCGAGGGAAAATGATTATTCGTATAAGGGCCTTTGTAAATAGAGAAATCGGTTAAAAGCCCCTCGAATATTATTTCAGCGAGAATATCCTTGTCACGAAAATTTAACTCAATTTTTTCAGGTTGTTCATATAACAACCATGAAATTCATATTTTTTCAAAGTATATAATTTAAAATATATTCAAGGTATTTATATTTCTTTGAGCTTTTTAAATATTACATTCCACCAGATTTCGCTGGACGCGATGAAATTAAATGATAAACGAAAGAGAAATTTTACGCGAACGAAACAACAACAGGAACAACTTTTCACAAGGTAACTAATTCCTATTTTATTTAACTTATGCAAATACCACAGGAGACTTGTCCACCTAGCTAATGTTTTTCTACGAATCCCTGGCCTTTATTCCTTTCCCCCACCCCGTCCTACTTCCTTTCTCTTTTTCTTTTGTTAAATATGTGGTGGGAGCTGCTTCTGTCACTTGATAATGATGCTTATGCATCGAAAAATGTCGTGCATTTTGTCTCCTGTGGTATTTGCATAAGTTAAATAAAATAGGAATTAGTTTCCTTGTGAAAAGTTGTTCCGTTGTTGTTTCTTTCGTCATGGAGTACCACAAAGTTACTAGCCAATCCGTCGATTTTTTTACGCGAACATTTCGTAGAGCGTAAGTCCCAGATAATTTCCAGATGAGTGGTATTTACGTTATTTTAAAAGAATTAAATACCTGTTGTCGATTTAATATTTTCACACTGCTTTCCTACTGAAAATGCATTATCATATGTATAAATACTATATTTATCAACTGTATCATCACTTTGAAATTCAGAGATTGACGCATGCCAAATTAGAAACAATTGAATATCAACCCATTTAATCGTGAGATCGATTTTCAATATAAAATTATTTTCATACCATAACACATATTTACATACAGTTACATATTTTCACCCTCACTCATTTTTATTTGCAAATATTCGACAGTTCTTTGAGTTCCACAGTCCCCATATTTTGGAAATAAAATCAAGAAACGAGTGGAAATCGGTGGTAATGATTTTCCCCCTTTCTCTCAGTTATGTTTCCAAGGAACTCTAAGAAGCTTCTGAAAATCTCATAAGGACTGCAGGATCTCGCAAAGAATTAGGTTATGCACTCACAGATTTGGGCAACTTTCGAGGAAGCCATACGGTGCGTGACAGTTTCTCCAAACTCGTAGTTTATGTTTTTGTTCGGTAACTGATTTATTAGCTGCAAATCTAAAACTCACGTGGACGGTTTTCATATATGGAATTGCTTTCTGCAAATCCCCAACCTGGGAGGGATTCGTAGAAAAATTAAATCATTTTTAAGAGTTTTATTTGCCTCGAAACTTACAAAGTCGTGCCTTAGGAAGAAGCCCAAAAATGAAGCCTATGTATTTATAATTATTGCCGGTTGAAGTATGCTACAAATAAACTTGCCAAGTAGCATATCTCAGGAGGAAAAACTATCCCTCCTGAAAAACCTCTCCAGGCATTAAAAATATCATAAAAATCAAGTAAAAACTGCACCATAATGCTATACAATACAACAATTCTAACGCGAAAATCCATGCTAAATTATATTATGCAGTAAAATTCAGTTCGACATGTTATACAATACAGGCCCACTTCATTCAATGAGGTATCACGCAATTTAGATTCTTATCATACCACACTATGTTCTTTAATTAAATAGCTTACTTTTACAGTCCAATATTATTTAAAAGTACGACGAAATGTTGGGTATACTACATCTCCTGAAGGTTAGGCGACTAAGAGTTACCGATTTTAATTTTGTCTCTAACTCCCTACGAAGTACTCACGTCCAAGGGAAAATAAACGTTTTTATTGTCTCTAAGGGTTATTAGTTCGGTGAAACGGCTGATCGTAACATCCATTTCGGATTTAATTTTCCTGCTATATTTTTTGTTTTTGGTACAAAGCAGAGTAAAATGCATCTTTCTCTTACTTTTGTCTTAGTGTATTTGTTCATGGCTGCAATACCGTGAAAGTTACTGAGGCATGTGTCGCGCTAAATAATGACATTTATTTTAATATCCTCTCAACGAATGCTATGAAAATTGCTATTCATAGGGTCATTGTGCATTAACGTGGACTTATTCTTCTCATACCATTCTAGTTCATTTAGGAAAACAAGGTCAAACGACCTCACTCCTCATCTTGCCTGGTCTCCTCATTCCCCCAAAAACGTTTTCTTGGTAAAGGTAGAGGGTTTGAAGACTAACCAGTCTTTGAGATAAATACTTTAGAGCTTGGCTAATCCCCCCATTGTGGCTGGCTGTAGTCAGGAGCATAGCCAGAATGTGTGCATGAGGAGGTTGGAGCCGTGGAGTAAACACTGCATTGTCTACAACATAGAATACTTCCACCCCAAATCTGATGAAAATAGTGACTGCATTAATGTAAATTTTATATCGTGCGAATTTCTAGCGGTGTTTGTTTGGCAAAATGGCGAGAGGTCTTCCTCTCGCATGCTTTCGTTTATTGTTGGCTCTGCTCTCATAGGGGGATTGAACCCGCAAAACAACCCCCTTGGCTACGACTCTAGCTGTTTGTATTGTAGATAATTGAGTAACACAATTCTATTGCAAAGAAAAGCAAGTGTGAAATGCAACATTGCGACATGACTGGGACTCGAACCCTGGTCTCCCACTTTCTGGGCAGGTATTCTAACCACTGAACTACCATGCCGCGTCTCTTCCAC
Source organism: Ladona fulva (assembly GCA_000376725.2). Taxonomy (NCBI): domain Eukaryota; kingdom Metazoa; phylum Arthropoda; class Insecta; order Odonata; family Libellulidae; genus Ladona; species Ladona fulva. The sequence continues at coordinate 390,837 of KZ308819.1, forward strand.
ATTGTTAAGGGAATGCTTTGTGAGCAAGGCGAACAGCCTCCACTTAGTGGCGCGAACTGCCGCCCGAGGTCCTCACTGAGGCAGCCAACTCACAAAGCAAGTATTATTAGGTTTACCCCCCAAGGATTCATACCTTTCCCTAATCCTTGACAATTCTATTGTGTTACTCAATTATTGTATGTTAATACAATTCTATTGTGTTACTCATATTATCTACAATTTCTTCCGATGGAGTATTTTCTTTAAATTTATCGAGCAAATTTAGCACGAGCTTTAATCTTTTCTCTTGCAGTGGCTCTCATCCTAGGAGCATCTTGGGCCAAATTATCACATCAATTTTCAGTAAAACTCACAAAATTGTTTTTGGTCCCTTTTTCTCACAGTGCCTTTTTAATTCCGATTTCTGGAAGAAATTACGGCATTTCCGGAGGTAAATTCTGTCCCGGATAATGGTCTTTTCGAATGGTGGCCTGGAAATAATTAAGACCGTTTATTGGGATTCCGCTATAAATGCTCAAGGGGTATTTTTCCGCATTCGCTGTTGAAAAATCCGGAAAATCGTTCGTTTGACACTCTACGCATTCGACAGTCGAAAGATGTGGCATGGATTTCTCTCGGATTCCGTGACAACTGAACTTTGACATTTTTAAAGCATTTAATCGAAAGATTCCGGAAATTTCTGCCCCAAGCTATGCTTGATATTCTCACATTAATGGCCCGTCCCTGCTCTCATGTGCTCATTAGTGGAGTAAATTCGACTTGGAAATGAAGAGCGATTTCCTGAATATTTTAATAACCTCTATATTCCAGCAGAGAAGTCTAAGGAGCAGGGGCGGATTTAGGCTATCAGAGCCCAGGAGCAAAAAGATTAGTTCGTGACCTCCGTTTAGAATCATCAGAGTGAAAAATTCCCGTACGGTTTTAAAATACTTAAATGCTGATTCTATAAAAATTTCAACAGCTTCACTACAGCAAAAATGAACAAAATGTTAAATTATAAACTGTGTTTCTATTAATTACAATGGCTAATGGATATACGTGACTACATACGGAAGCATACATTATGTAATATATATTATTTATTTACACATTACTGTAGAACCTGCCAATGTGACCACCTCCTTATAGTGACCATCGGCTTAATGTGACCAGTTTTTGTCTGTCCGCGAAGGAATATGAATTACTTGCACTATATTTAGCGTTTGGTGACCTCCTCTCTATTATGACCGATGACCACTCAAAAATTTTTAAAAAATGAAGGATTTATGAAATCATAAATAATGAAATTCTTTCGTAAAATTGACATGTCAGATTCTATTTCTTATTTCTAAGTAGTGTATTTTACAATACCTTTAAATAAGGAAATCTGTCCTAACTTGCTACAACTTTATCTTGCTATTATGCCCACCGTCTAAGGTGACCACTTTTGCATGGTCTCGCGAGTGGTCACTTTACACAGGTTTTACTGCCTGTAGAATTACTCAACGCATGTACGTATTCATTTCCTCCATACCAATAGCTTTGGTGGGAAAATGAGGCTCATCAGAAAATATTAACAGCGTTGCAATGTGTCCTTACTTGTCTTAGCGATTAAAAACGCGAAAAACTTCTTTACCTGAGAGCAGTGGTGGGAAAAGGGTGGGAGGTACTGGTACTGGTGTATGCGATTCCACAGAGGTTCCCAAGTTAGGCCACCCATACCCCAAAAGAGTGGTGGCACCATTTCTACTGTCAGACTTTTTATTATGGATACTCGAATTCGGAGTCCAATAAAAACTAACCGAACGATCACAGAGAAAAAAAGTTGCACTGTATTTTTGCATGTTTTGACGCGCGTTCAACCACATAATGCAAAAAGTTTTGTTTGCATCTGGTTCGTATTTTATCGAAGGTAGAACGATAAAAGTGTTTTATTACGTTATACAACGGAGTGCTCAATTTGAAAATTTATTTCTCGAACAGTATTTATCTAATCGGAAAAATATTTGATAAAATATTAGAATATTTCTTCTTGGCTCAAATAAATAGTCTTGAATTAATCCCAAGACACGATAGAAAGTTGTTTTCCATTTTATAAAACATCTTTTTCTCGGTAATGGACTGTAAAATGCGAATTGATCACATTAGAATGCTCTCGCTGGGAGTTTTTATAAGATATATCTGAAATTAACCACAAATGAGCGATTAATTTATTAGGAATTCATATTTAACAGGGCAGACAGTCCGCGGAACTTGGAAGTAAAAGGCTCGCGATGCGGACGCCTTCATCCGTCCCAGCCTGTCTTTCGGGCGTTCCTCACCTTTAACAATCTGATGTTATAAATTAAAATAAGATGTTACGGGTGAAATTGTCAACAATTTTTCTTCAAGGTTGCTAGTTTATTTTTTATTCGACTCCAAACTAGAATATCCATCTAAAAATCCAAAAGTAGGGTATTCTATGCTGACACTGTTGGTCAGTTGCACCTGTCTGTGAATGTTCATGGTAAATTTAAGAATTATATTTATAATAATTAACTGGAATTATGAGGGGAGAGGGTAGTACGGGGATCGGAAAGGCTGAGAGTCCCACATAGAGCACATCTTCCACGTAACATTATAATTTGTATCAATATGCGGATAAAATAGTTTAAATCCCAAAGAGTAGAGTATAGAGCATCGTTATTTAACTATAGAGTTATTTTCGCTTCTCTGAGTACTCTGAGTTAATGGAAAAATTTTCCACATTATTATTGGGAAGTTACGATGAGCAAGTTTATTGAATTTTTCCACTTAACGATGGAATATTTGCCATATGTGATGGCACAATTTTGTTGTAGGAGCTTACAACACTTCTTTCGTCTATAACGGTTTAGAAGTATTTAAACCTCTATTTTAATGACAACCGTGTCCATTTTTCCTTTCTTACGGCACAATTTATTCCTTTTTGGATTCCTGCTTTTGCCTTTAAGATAACGATGACTGCGACAGTTACGAGTATACGACCCGTACGCGACCATTTGTTCTCATTTTCATCACAGCCAAAGTAGTTTCCGACTTCAAACACTTTTCCTTGCAATCCTATCTCTACCAATGTCGATTGATGTTGAACCAGGTCGAGGTTTAACAAACGCCGTCATTTCTGGTACTATCTGTTTTTCTGTGCGAGACTTTTTGGTACCGTAAGTCCCTTTTTCATGTATATTTAATTTATTGAAATATTTTCTTTTATTTTTTCAGTATAATGTTTTATGTAAAATATTACGCTATTTTAAAAAGTAATATCATATCCATGATTACTATTTAAAATGAAGTATAATAAGTATGCATAGTAAAATAGGTAACATTTCCGTGCTAGCCAAAAGATTTGTGTAATCTTGTCCGGCTATCTAGAATT
>KZ308819.1:395102-410208 GCA_000376725.2 Ladona fulva
TATTGTAATTTTACACTTAGTTTGCACGTTTGTTTCAACCCTTTTGTTACTAGTCGAAATCTATTGTGTTACTCAATTTCTTAGTAAATGATTATTGTAAGAGGGGAATTTCAAGTTTCAGTTTTGCTAGAAATTAAGAATTATAATTAATTAATTAATATTTCAGATTATTATAGTTGTATGTATTTAAATTTTCTTGATTCAAAATGTAAGGAATTTCTAAGGTATTATTTTTTTTAAGTAATATCGGAGAGATCTCGTAGATTCAGTGCGAAATTGCCATTTCGTTCGATGTGCACTTAATATAACTCTGAGGGCTTAGATCGATCGATTTCCTTAAGCCTTTAGTTATAACAATAGGCACTGTTATAATGGAGGGTGGCATGCAAAATCCTCAATGGGTCACTGATTCCAATCTCTCCTTCAACGCGATATATCTCGCTCAGAGATAAGTCACAGATTATTAAGCGGTGAGGGCTCACGGGAGAGTAAATTTTCGCCTGAAAAATGTTGAATTACGTTCCTAACTCGTTCATGTAAATCGAAACGCTACGCTCACATAACCTGTAGAAGATCATACCGCGTAGATATATGAGTGTAATTATTCGGAGTACCTTCCGATGAAAGGTGAAATACTGAAAAATTTCCAAAAAGTAAACGAGGCCTGGGCCGCCTTTGGAGAGTTAAAATATGAGGCAATCGATTCAGTGAGCAGCAGTAGAAAGGGTGCCGGAAAGTGGCATGAAAATCTCGTACTAGAAACATTAAAAACGTGGGTGTTGATAACTGTACGTACCAATAAGGGTAAGACAGATTAATTTCTAATTGTTAAAGTGTTTGGCACAACGACCAATGCGGCACTTGAGATGTATTAAACAACGAATAGATCTAGACAACTAAAAAGCTCGGTTTTATAAAGCGCGTTGCAGGTAGATGTGATGAAAAGGTTAGAGAGCGATGTTATTTCACTTTAGTGAGGCCCCATCTTAAGTATGCGGCGGGTATATGGGACCCAGCGGATTAAACGTGTACCCGTGAACACGAGAAAGTGTAGCGAAAAGCGATAAGATTTGTTAAAAAATGCTACGCTAAAAAAGCAAGCGTTACGAAAATGCTTTTAGGCGCAGGTTGGGAATCGTTGAAAGGAAGGAGATTAGAAGCTAGGCTGTGATTGTACATTGTAGTACACTTACGGAAGACATAATCGGTATTATGCGACCTCCCTGCTACTTCGACCGATCCGAAAAGAGCGTAAATAAGAGAAATAGATGCGAGGACAAGTCGTTTTAGGGACTCGTTCTTTCCGCAAACGATTCGAGACAACAATTAGCTAACGAGGTAACTTTAATGCTTTAGTGTTTACACCACCTGCTATACACCGAAAGGTGGCTTGCAAGGTATTTATGTAGATTTAGACCAGGGGCTTCCAAGCTTATATTTTCAGTGGGCAGCATTAGCTGATGAAAAAGGGTTCGCGGGTTGCAAAAAACCTATTGGTCTTTTATTTACTGAAATTTTATTATGAATTGGAGCTAGCAGAAGTAGTACTGTTACAAGTATCGAACCTCTGATTGTTTCCATCAAAGGCGAACTCGCAACCCAGCTTTGCTATCCGGGAGCCTCATAAATTGTTGCTGATTTATCTTTAAATTTACAATAAATATTCTTTATTACTTTTTATGCTGAATTCGTGAAAGATACCATTTAATGTCATCAATTATGAATCGCTAATGGAAATTAGTTTGAAATGTTAAGGAAGAACTCGATTTCTAGGAGACTAGGGCCGCATGCAACTCGAGCGTTTACTCGCAAGGGTAAACCCTCGCGGGTTTACCCTTACCTTTTAACTGTTGCAACCAATCAGCGAAGCTAGAATCCTAGCAAAACTGACCTCTGTACGTAAGTGTGATTATGACTAACTTAGACAATGATGAAATTGTAACTGTAACGCAATCGACTTCCTGATGGTCGAAGTGTAAGTTGTAGAAATCCGCCATAAACACAGCGACTGAAGATTGTCTCGGGGCGGCCAAGCCTTTGCAATCGACACTTCAAGAGACAGTTTAAGAAAATCTCCAATTTTATTGGATCGAAACGTATTATACGCGATTCCTTACAACATTTAAACTAATTGTTGTTATCGAACACTTCTTTGACTCAACGAGGATGTGAACAATTAGAGTGCTTTTGTGTACTCGTAGAATATGCTTGTATATTCTTAAAGGACGATTACGTTCGAGTATATCTTTTGTACCGATCGCACGAATATATCGCATATCCTAATGAACGCATGTCATGAATAATAAAATTCCATAGTTATCTTTTGGAGTTCTGTGATTTTTAGTTTAAATTGGTTGAGCTGAACAGTTTGCTACGAAAACGCTCCTAACAAAGCTTCTAAATGATTTGAGAGAAACGCCTCAATCTAGCATGGGAGAGCTTTTAAAGGCGATGGGTGAAGACTTCGCGTAGGAGAGGAAAAATTTATATTACTTGCAGTAGGAAGCTCCGTGAATCAAACATGAGTAGCGAAAGTAAATCGAGCCTTCTACACTGTCCAAGATGTCTGTTACATTTAGCGAATTGTTCTAAGTTCTCTGGTGGAGTATTGAGCCTCAAACAAATTCTCCTTGTCAATTAATGAAGCAGGGTAAGGTAACAAACACGGTAGAGCTCCGGAATGTCCAAGTGGGTAGCGCGGTTGACTTCGATGAAAGCTGTTTTGGGTTTGATTCCTATTGGGATCAATGTATGCAGAATTACTTTTAAAAGCCACTACTACCAACACACAGAATGCAGTCAAATCTAGCCGCAGTTTTGGTGACAAAACGTCAAAAGCCCAAATTATATAATACTGCCGTTAACAAGGATGGAAATATTAAGCAAAAAAGTGTAGAAAACATTCCAAATATACAAAGAAGCTAAATATTACAGTTAAAATTGCTGTAGAATATGTGTATAAGAAAGAAAAAAAGATATGGCTTGTTAGATTGAAAATGAATTTTTGTAATTATCTAGATTCAGCGTATCATCCTAGTGATCTCGGTTACTGTAACGTTTCAATAGAATTTTTAAGGGCGAACCCGTGATAAACGCACATTAAACTGAATTCCCAGCGGTAGTTGAGGGATAACACGAAACAGGGGCAGAGAGAGCAATTTCGGATTATCCCCTGGAGCGATGAAAATCTATCACATTACTCGTGTTGTCGCCGCTCAAAACCTGCGGGACCCGTACCTTAAATCAGCGTCTATCGTTCCAACAAAGTCATATGCGGTGACCACAGAATTCCTCGCGCTCCTGGTTGCTTCTTCACCCTTTCCTTGTTTCAACTACGAGGGCAGCGTCCAAAACAGCGTTTCGACATCCTACGTTACCCACCGTATCCAACAAATAAGGTAGGCCTATTTTGAATTCAGGTGTAGTAAGCTCCTTACCTGTAACAAAATTACATAGCAGGCGAAGCTTTTTTGGAGGCGGTCGTTTTTTTCCATCGAGAATGGATAAGAGTCTACTTTTTGTGTTCCCTAAGTTACCCGGCCCGCCCACCTCCCTTCCTCTCTCTCTATATATATATTGATTTTTTTCGGTTCATTCACCTTGCACGCCGTATCTTCGACCTGAAAGCTATTTCTCTCTCGCCATCTTACTGCTCAAACGTCTCCACTATATTACTCTAAGACCATTTTTTAGAAACCAATTTTCTGTGAAATTATATGCTCTCGCGTTCAGCGCCGGAATGTAAAAATTTTAGGCGCTCTGCGCTGCTCGGGATGGGAGAGGATGACGAAAAAACAAAAGAAGGCTGGAGAGCGGAGCTTCTTCTGGCGTATTCCTTGTCATGTTGCGTGGAGGATTCGTTTTTTTGCCTCTTGCTTTACCTCCTCGTACGCTCTACGCAAGGAGTTAATCGAAGTACGAGATGGTTCTTTTGACGAGCGACGAATCTTGCCCCGAGGAAATGTGTTGAAGAAGGGAAAATCCGAGGGGGAAATGAGACGATTTTATTCTTCCCGTTTCATTGTCATCGCATAATTTCAGTACATCCTTCGCCCGATGCTTCTCTTTTATTTAATTCGCTCGCACAAATACCCTTCCGGAGTTGGGTCTTTATGTTTCAGCAATTGTATCGACGTATGCGATTAGTTTGGGAGGAAAAGGAAGTAAAGCGCCGTTAACTTTTTCTGCTGGGTAGGATAACTTTCGACACCCTTGTCGCGTGCTGCTTTTTGTCTATCTCATTACATCTACAGGCACCCATCGTCGGAGATTTCAACTTTGATTCATTGCGATGATGTCGAAGCATGTGTTGAAGGCAAGGATCGATGGGGTCAATCAACTACCAAGTGTTATTAATAATCAATAAATTGACGTGACACTCTATCTGTACTCTTCTTAATCTATCTTTCCTCGTAGAACTATGAGTATAAGTATGAATTACTCTCTTTATGACAATGATTGTATTTTCTTATGTAGCTACACATAGGTAGGCTTACAATACGTCCCGTTTAGACTGGGACTGTCCTTGTTTTAACGCATAGTTCAAGCCAATTTTTCTGTTGTCCCAATTTAATGGAAAAAATTGAATTGAGAATACAATGTAAGATACGGAGATTCCAATTAAATGGATCATTTAAACGTAAATGCTCATGAAGAAGAGACGCTGCGTAATCTTTGAGCGTCTCAAGTACATGAAGTTACATGAAATATGAAATGAAAGTACATGAACTCAGACTGAGTTTTAAGGTAACGTCCCAGTTTCGTCCCGGTTTTACTCGATTCACAATTTTATTATGCTCCGTTTTCTTATCATCAGAATATGGTATACCACAAATAGATGCATACATGCGCATTCATGTCTTTAGGCAGTCGTCAACAGCGACTAGCTCTAACAGTATGCATGCTCATTCAGTAATACCGACTAGTTCATAACTGTTCTAGTAGCTTGACTAGGTTTAGCAAATTACAAGCTTTTTTAGTCTGATGTGATGCTCAATCACCGATCACAAAGCCTGTAAAACTTACGCATTTCTTTGCAGGCGATCATTTGATCATGTGTATGCATTGGTATGTGTGCCAGCATATTGGTGTTAATCTCGGTTAATAAAAGGTACGCAGTTTGGAAATTAAGTACATTAGCAAAGGTCTATCCCCTGCCCGTAGACGTAAATACTACTTTTACCTTCCAAATTGTCCGAGATTCGACGCCGGGCCACTCATAAGGCCCTCCATATCAAATGCACCTTAAGTCCGCTTTTATAGCTTTTAGTCCCTAAGGGTATATTTTCTTTCGAATAATAAATTATGATTAATGAACCCGCTAGATCGAGACAACTATATTCGGAATGGTTACCCATTATAACTTCTATAGTGAATAATATTTTAAGTTTCTAAGTATATTGAGTCATGAACATCATCAAACGATAGATTGTATGTTCGCTTTATATAAATAGCTGTACGAAATTTTATGATTGGGATGTATACAGCTTAACCTATACTATTTTTTTTAAGCAGTAGTACTGAGGATACACATTTCCGCGTCCGAACTAAATTTCACCGAATGAAAAGTTTTTGTTGAAAGATTTTTTTTGGATTTCTTTAATAATTGCTCAAATTGGTGACGCAATGTACCTACTACTTACTACGTCTGTATGATTTATATATTTGTCTGCGGATAGAGCATTAATTGCCCGAAGAGTTATCTTTCTGGGTTTCTTCACCTGTAAATATATGATATGCTAAACTTTAGACCATTTACATTCACTGTTTCAAATTTTTGTACATTTCACAAGGTAGCTATTGCAGAAGCCAATCCAGGATACATTTCATCGAAATCTGCGATATTTTTAAATTATAGAGATTTTTACCACTTCGCAGAACTAGTGATTGCACCCGAGATTTCAACGTGGCTCGCATCGTTGGCATCTCGGGATCCCAAGTTCAAACACCTCTCAGGGTGTGGATGTTATTGTTCCCCGAATCATATTAAATTTTATTACTTGGATTTGATTGAACCTCCACTATTGAAAACCCCTTCGGAATTTCAATTACGGTCGCGCTGATCGTTTTTACGAACACCGGCTGTCACGTAAGGGAAATTGCGGTGGTTTCAGCGATCCCTTCCGACGGAGGCGTGTGAGCCACGTTTCGCCAAGTCCTCGGAAGCGATCCCGGCCGACCGCTTTCGGAAAATTCCGGATTTGGAAGTTTCCGCCGATGACAACCCCTCGAGAATTTGTTGCAGTTGGAATCCCTCGGGAAATACTTTCCGTTTCGGATTTATCCTCCTCAAGCGGCATGTCTCCTTCCTTGAATCCCTCGAGAGATATTTAGGGGAGACACGCAGAACGTGACTTTTCGTCATTTGGTCCGCTGTTGGTATCTGCCGTAGGGTATTCTCCGCTGTAGAAGAGAAAAAAGCGTCGCGGGAAACGTGATAAGTTGCCGCGATGATGAGATTGAAGTCTCTGTCTTTGCAGAAGCTTTGGAGTCATTAGGGCAAGGATGTCAACGGGCCGCGATACGGATATTAGGTCAATTAAGGCAGTGTGTATCAACTTCATCTTTTGAATGTAATCTGCCCACTCGGAGCAACAAGATGTTACAGTTTACGTATTTTTTTGGGGTACAAGAAAGGGTTAGGGCCTCATCGCTCGTACTCCGTGCTCCTGGGTCGGTGAAATGATCTCGATAATCAAGTCTCTTGCAATCAGATATAATCCCAGGTATTTGGATAGAATGCAGCCTCACTACGTTTTGGCATGGATTACTAATTTCCTGATGAATGTACTTTGGAATTATTTACCCTCGAATAGAGACCAATGGGCATTGCTACCGTATCTTGATGGATGAAATATCCTTTATTTGTCTTTCAGTACAGGATCGAGTAAATGAATGCTTTATTTACTTTTGTTCGTGTCTTGTTCTTGGCTGAAATGGTATGAAAGCTATTGAGGGATGAGTGATGCTGAATATAGCATTACATCTTTACTTATGAAATGCTACGAAAAGTGTTCCTATCATTCGTAAAGACACTGGCCTTCACTTCCGTGGACTTATTCCGCTTATAACATCCTGCCTCAGTGAGGAAAGTATGGGCAAACTACTTCACTCCTCATCTTGTCTAGCAAGCCTCATTTCCCTCTCATAGCTCTTTTAAGCTAATGATAGAAGGGAAGAGGTCCCAACTGGCGTTTGGGGTGAATACTTTACAGATAGAGACCAATACTTAAAATTTTCCTTTAATCAGGGAAAAGTCCGGGAGGTATGTAAACTTTCTTTAGTTAGACCTCACCTTGATTATGCATGTGGTGTATTGAAGTGTTCAAAAAGTGTTGAATTCGAGAAATGAAAAAAGTACGGCCAAAGGCTATATGTTTCGTAAACTACTGTTAAGACAAACCTGTTAGAGTTACTCAGATGCTCCAGGATGTCGGATGGGAATCTCTAGAAGGTAGAAGATTTAAACAAAGGCTTCATTTACTTCACAGAAAGTACGTTTCTAGTAGATGTAGCAAAAATCATGGGTCCTCCCTGTTACATAGGTCGTTCTGATACTGCGAGAAGAATCAGAAAAATTGATTCTAGAACTAGCCGTTTCAAGAATTCATTTTTTCCGTGGATGATACGCGAAAGTAATTGATTAGGAAATTAGAGTCATAGTGCATTCCCTACCACACGCCAAAAGGCGGCTTGCAGGGTATGTATGTGGATGTAGATGAAATGATAAGTTGATAGAGCTGAGAAGAATTCGTTATTCAGTCCATCGCTGTAAAATGTATTTAAAGCTTTCAGCGAAATGTTGAAACATTCCCAGGAGCGTGGTAAAACTTAAAGGAAACGCTTGTCTGTCAGCAGTGAAATTGCGAAAATAGTGGGAAACGTAGGCTTGAAGTTTGGGCTTATCTATGAAAGATAAAATGCCCACTGGTAGGCTACATTTAATTTATTTACATTACTTAAACTTTCGATGTTAATAGAAAATAAAATGATTATTTCATGTATATCAAACTGAAAGTGAAGCCGTTTGATCTTTTTCAGCCGCAGGGTAATGCAGAAGATTTCTAAGTGGTCGCATATGATATCACCGCAATGTCAAGCCTCTGCGAAAGCGATCATTACAGTAGTTCTCAAATTGGACAATCAGATTTTCTCTCAAAGATTAATCTGTACTTCTTTTCAAGCGCTATAAGTATATTCCATCATATGAAAAAAAAACATTGGACATATTTTAGGGGTTTCTTTAAATGTTTGAAATTAAAAAAAATTTTGGACTTATATTTATAGCGTGGATATATTTCACTCTATTTTGAGTTTCAGCTTGATGCTGGTGACGGCTCTACTAATTTTTTGGAAGCCTCTTCTCAATTAGAAAGCAATAAATCAGTGATATTTCATTCAAGCTCGAGATTTACGCGCTGAATTCAGACAAAAGCCTGTAGCACTTCTATACGCAGATCGGAGAAGAAGTTTTGGAAGGAGTTATTAGGGGTAATTGGACTTTGAGGGAAACATGAGATTAGTAATAGCAACCCGAACCCCCTCCAAGAACCCTTTATAGAAAGTCGACTCTTCCAAACTAAATTTCGTTCTCTGCGCAAATGCCGTAAAATTTCTCGGAGACATACAGGCTAAGAGAGGGAAGTTTTGTTTTTGGACTGAGCTTAGGAAAGTTTTGGGTACTAATGGGCGGGGCTTAGGGTTCCACCTCCTAACTTACCCATCCCCTTACCCATTGCCTTCATTGTCCTCTGAAGAAGCCCTACCATGCACCGTAATAGAGCCAGATATCCTTACAAAGGATACTTCTAGAATGAAGCGACGCTTTCAGAAGTCCAAAAAAGTAAAACTATTCAAGAGGGCTCCATCTTTTACATTAAGCACTATGCATGGCGACTTAGAATTTAGAAAGGCAACCGAGAAACCTTTTTCCATCACTATCATTTTAGCCTAATTGTATTTTTAGTCGCATCGCATTCAACAAATATTTTCTCTCATTTTTAATTTCATACTATGTTAATTCTCAGTTTCATGTATTTTATCTTTAGTGAGCTCTAGTATTTCGTCGTCATTCCCACAAGAGAATCAAAATCTATATTACGTTCACCTTGCTATCTTCCAGAATGATTTGGGACGGGGTATCGACTACAACGTATTTTACCGATTCTACGTTCAGCCTACGTTAGTGAATAGCTCTTGTAAAAGCTATCGAAAGTAACTAAGTGTCTCAAGACACAATTTTGTCACTGTTCGATGAGGCGAAAACTACGCTATTTATTAACTCTCAGAAATCCAATGACGTATTTAGGGGGGCAGATGGATCATGCGCCCCCCTTTAAGAAGGCTTTAACCTTCTCTGCCTCACTCTAACCTTAACTCTGGCACCGTCACGCTCTAATAGACGGTTCTTTTGTAGTCCCGACCGAGAAAACTTGTCATCTCGTAGTATTTTATATTTTCGTAAAATGTCGAAGAATACAGCAAAGTCATAATTTCGTTGCAATTTTGTTAAATTTATCAAAAATTTTTTGATGATGCAGCTATGATGCTGTAATTATTCTTATTTCCGATATTAAATTACTTCATGCTTCTAGAGCTCATTTCTTTAATTCTTTAGCACTTTTCGATAACCACTTTAAGTAAGATTCCAATGCCATTGGAGTCAAGTAATGAAGGATACCACTTACGTATTTACTGCTGGTATTTTTTTTATTTCTCCCATCTAGTCGTTTAATCTGGTAAGAAATTCTGATGATGATACGTGGTGCCGAAACCAATGTAGCAATTTTGATTGTTTGTGAAAACTTTTATAAGAACTATTTTTCGATTACATCGTTTTACTGTTTAATGTATTTCATAAACAACGTAGAGCGGCCTTTCTTAGTAAGGATTCATGACTTAGGGATTCACGAGCCCTTAGGGATGGGAGAACCTTAAGGTATTGCGACTTTTTTTTGTTAAAATGTTTCGTTGAATACCTGAATCTGGAAACCAGCGACAAAAAATCTTCTTTCCCAATGCATTAGACATACTTAGATAAGATCATTAGGTATTAAAACACATGAATCAATTTAATCTCCACTCCGTATCTTCGATTGGATTTTGGATAAGTCGACGTAGGATATTTTTTAGAACTTCATGATCAGAGTCGGCCCAAGATATGGGCGTACCGGGCGGTTGCCCGGGGCGTCGAGATTTGAGGAGCGCATGACGTTGTTTGAGTCGAAGAAACGGTGTCAAGAAGTTTTTTGATATTAATTTTTCGATTAAAATTGTTGAATTGATTCTTAAAGAGAGGCTAATGAATCAATCGATCGTAAAAAACAATAATTGCCGAATCTAAAGGTACATTCACTTTCTATGGGATAAGAGTCTACTTTTTGTGTTCCCTAAGTTACCCGGCCCGCCCACCTCCCTTCCTCTCTCTCTATATATATATTGATTTTTTTCGGTTCATTCACCTTGCACGCCGTATCTTCGACCTGAAAGCTATTTCTCTCTCGCCATCTTACTGCTCAAACGTCTCCACTATATTACTCTAAGACCATTTTTTAGAAACCAATTTTCTGTGAAATTATATGCTCTCGCGTTCAGCGCCGGAATGTAAAAATTTTAGGCGCTCTGCGCTGCTCGGGATGGGAGAGGATGACGAAAAAACAAAAGAAGGCTGGAGAGCGGAGCTTCTTCTGGCGTATTCCTTGTCATGTTGCGTGGAGGATTCGTTTTTTTGCCTCTTGCTTTACCTCCTCGTACGCTCTACGCAAGGAGTTAATCGAAGTACGAGATGGTTCTTTTGACGAGCGACGAATCTTGCCCCGAGGAAATGTGTTGAAGAAGGGAAAATCCGAGGGGGAAATGAGACGATTTTATTCTTCCCGTTTCATTGTCATCGCATAATTTCAGTACATCCTTCGCCCGATGCTTCTCTTTTATTTAATTCGCTCGCACAAATACCCTTCCGGAGTTGGGTCTTTATGTTTCAGCAATTGTATCGACGTATGCGATTAGTTTGGGAGGAAAAGGAAGTAAAGCGCCGTTAACTTTTTCTGCTGGGTAGGATAACTTTCGACACCCTTGTCGCGTGCTGCTTTTTGTCTATCTCATTACATCTACAGGCACCCATCGTCGGAGATTTCAACTTTGATTCATTGCGATGATGTCGAAGCATGTGTTGAAGGCAAGGATCGATGGGGTCAATCAACTACCAAGTGTTATTAATAATCAATAAATTGACGTGACACTCTATCTGTACTCTTCTTAATCTATCTTTCCTCGTAGAACTATGAGTATAAGTATGAATTACTCTCTTTATGACAATGATTGTATTTTCTTATGTAGCTACACATAGGTAGGCTTACAATACGTCCCGTTTAGACTGGGACTGTCCTTGTTTTAACGCATAGTTCAAGCCAATTTTTCTGTTGTCCCAATTTAATGGAAAAAATTGAATTGAGAATACAATGTAAGATACGGAGATTCCAATTAAATGGATCATTTAAACGTAAATGCTCATGAAGAAGAGACGCTGCGTAATCTTTGAGCGTCTCAAGTACATGAAGTTACATGAAATATGAAATGAAAGTACATGAACTCAGACTGAGTTTTAAGGTAACGTCCCAGTTTCGTCCCGGTTTTACTCGATTCACAATTTTATTATGCTCCGTTTTCTTATCATCAGAATATGGTATACCACAAATAGATGCATACATGCGCATTCATGTCTTTAGGCAGTCGTCAACAGCGACTAGCTCTAACAGTATGCATGCTCATTCAGTAATACCGACTAGTTCATAACTGTTCTAGTAGCTTGACTAGGTTTAGCAAATTACAAGCTTTTTTAGTCTGATGTGATGCTCAATCACCGATCACAAAGCCTGTAAAACTTACGCATTTCTTTGCAGGCGATCATTTGATCATGTGTATGCATTGGTATGTGTGCCAGCATATTGGTGTTAATCTCGGTTAATAAAAGGTACGCAGTTTGGAAATTAAGTACATTAGCAAAGGTCTATCCCCTGCCCGTAGACGTAAATACTACTTTTACCTTCCAAATTGTCCGAGATTCGACGCCGGGCCACTCATAAGGCCCTCCATATCAAATGCACCTTAAGTCCGCTTTTATAGCTTTTAGTCCCTAAGGGTATATTTTCTTTCGAATAATAAATTATGATTAATGAACCCGCTAGATCGAGACAACTATATTCGGAATGGTTACCCATTATAACTTCTATAGTGAATAATATTTTAAGTTTCTAAGTATATTGAGTCATGAACATCATCAAACGATAGATTGTATGTTCGCTTTATATAAATAGCTGTACGAAATTTTATGATTGGGATGTATACAGCTTAACCTATACTATTTTTTTTAAGCAGTAGTACTGAGGATACACATTTCCGCGTCCGAACTAAATTTCACCGAATGAAAAGTTTTTGTTGAAAGATTTTTTTTGGATTTCTTTAATAATTGCTCAAATTGGTGACGCAATGTACCTACTACTTACTACGTCTGTATGATTTATATATTTGTCTGCGGATAGAGCATTAATTGCCCGAAGAGTTATCTTTCTGGGTTTCTTCACCTGTAAATATATGATATGCTAAACTTTAGACCATTTACATTCACTGTTTCAAATTTTTGTACATTTCACAAGGTAGCTATTGCAGAAGCCAATCCAGGATACATTTCATCGAAATCTGCGATATTTTTAAATTATAGAGATTTTTACCACTTCGCAGAACTAGTGATTGCACCCGAGATTTCAACGTGGCTCGCATCGTTGGCATCTCGGGATCCCAAGTTCAAACACCTCTCAGGGTGTGGATGTTATTGTTCCCCGAATCATATTAAATTTTATTACTTGGATTTGATTGAACCTCCACTATTGAAAACCCCTTCGGAATTTCAATTACGGTCGCGCTGATCGTTTTTACGAACACCGGCTGTCACGTAAGGGAAATTGCGGTGGTTTCAGCGATCCCTTCCGACGGAGGCGTGTGAGCCACGTTTCGCCAAGTCCTCGGAAGCGATCCCGGCCGACCGCTTTCGGAAAATTCCGGATTTGGAAGTTTCCGCCGATGACAACCCCTCGAGAATTTGTTGCAGTTGGAATCCCTCGGGAAATACTTTCCGT
This sequence comes from Ladona fulva, assembly GCA_000376725.2. Taxonomy (NCBI): domain Eukaryota; kingdom Metazoa; phylum Arthropoda; class Insecta; order Odonata; family Libellulidae; genus Ladona; species Ladona fulva. Next base: position 408,236 of record KZ308819.1, read on the forward strand.
TTCGGATTTATCCTCCTCAAGCGGCATGTCTCCTTCCTTGAATCCCTCGAGAGATATTTAGGGGAGACACGCAGAACGTGACTTTTCGTCATTTGGTCCGCTGTTGGTATCTGCCGTAGGGTATTCTCCGCTGTAGAAGAGAAAAAAGCGTCGCGGGAAACGTGATAAGTTGCCGCGATGATGAGATTGAAGTCTCTGTCTTTGCAGAAGCTTTGGAGTCATTAGGGCAAGGATGTCAACGGGCCGCGATACGGATATTAGGTCAATTAAGGCAGTGTGTATCAACTTCATCTTTTGAATGTAATCTGCCCACTCGGAGCAACAAGATGTTACAGTTTACGTATTTTTTTGGGGTACAAGAAAGGGTTAGGGCCTCATCGCTCGTACTCCGTGCTCCTGGGTCGGTGAAATGATCTCGATAATCAAGTCTCTTGCAATCAGATATAATCCCAGGTATTTGGATAGAATGCAGCCTCACTACGTTTTGGCATGGATTACTAATTTCCTGATGAATGTACTTTGGAATTATTTACCCTCGAATAGAGACCAATGGGCATTGCTACCGTATCTTGATGGATGAAATATCCTTTATTTGTCTTTCAGTACAGGATCGAGTAAATGAATGCTTTATTTACTTTTGTTCGTGTCTTGTTCTTGGCTGAAATGGTATGAAAGCTATTGAGGGATGAGTGATGCTGAATATAGCATTACATCTTTACTTATGAAATGCTACGAAAAGTGTTCCTATCATTCGTAAAGACACTGGCCTTCACTTCCGTGGACTTATTCCGCTTATAACATCCTGCCTCAGTGAGGAAAGTATGGGCAAACTACTTCACTCCTCATCTTGTCTAGCAAGCCTCATTTCCCTCTCATAGCTCTTTTAAGCTAATGATAGAAGGGAAGAGGTCCCAACTGGCGTTTGGGGTGAATACTTTACAGATAGAGACCAATACTTAAAATTTTCCTTTAATCAGGGAAAAGTCCGGGAGGTATGTAAACTTTCTTTAGTTAGACCTCACCTTGATTATGCATGTGGTGTATTGAAGTGTTCAAAAAGTGTTGAATTCGAGAAATGAAAAAAGTACGGCCAAAGGCTATATGTTTCGTAAACTACTGTTAAGACAAACCTGTTAGAGTTACTCAGATGCTCCAGGATGTCGGATGGGAATCTCTAGAAGGTAGAAGATTTAAACAAAGGCTTCATTTACTTCACAGAAAGTACGTTTCTAGTAGATGTAGCAAAAATCATGGGTCCTCCCTGTTACATAGGTCGTTCTGATACTGCGAGAAGAATCAGAAAAATTGATTCTAGAACTAGCCGTTTCAAGAATTCATTTTTTCCGTGGATGATACGCGAAAGTAATTGATTAGGAAATTAGAGTCATAGTGCATTCCCTACCACACGCCAAAAGGCGGCTTGCAGGGTATGTATGTGGATGTAGATGAAATGATAAGTTGATAGAGCTGAGAAGAATTCGTTATTCAGTCCATCGCTGTAAAATGTATTTAAAGCTTTCAGCGAAATGTTGAAACATTCCCAGGAGCGTGGTAAAACTTAAAGGAAACGCTTGTCTGTCAGCAGTGAAATTGCGAAAATAGTGGGAAACGTAGGCTTGAAGTTTGGGCTTATCTATGAAAGATAAAATGCCCACTGGTAGGCTACATTTAATTTATTTACATTACTTAAACTTTCGATGTTAATAGAAAATAAAATGATTATTTCATGTATATCAAACTGAAAGTGAAGCCGTTTGATCTTTTTCAGCCGCAGGGTAATGCAGAAGATTTCTAAGTGGTCGCATATGATATCACCGCAATGTCAAGCCTCTGCGAAAGCGATCATTACAGTAGTTCTCAAATTGGACAATCAGATTTTCTCTCAAAGATTAATCTGTACTTCTTTTCAAGCGCTATAAGTATATTCCATCATATGAAAAAAAAACATTGGACATATTTTAGGGGTTTCTTTA
>KZ308820.1:0-20598 GCA_000376725.2 Ladona fulva
GGACTTTAACTAATGTTCACTTTAGAATCTGGCATTACAAATATTTTTCGTAAAGATTATAGTTATTCATTGCTAACACGCATTTACGAGTATATAAGAGTTAACTATAATTTTCCTTTAAAAGAAAAAAAAGACCAATACCTTTGTAAAACCAATCTCGCTATGCTGTGCTCTAAGGTGAACATTAATAAAAGTCCATTTTGTGTATGTATAACTGCACATGCCTTTAGATACAATCATACCTGGAAGGATGGAATAATTGTCACATTTTTACAGCAGTTAATGATCATGCCGCCATTAGTCTGTGCCCAGGTTATAAGTTTGTCTAGGACCGGTTGGATAAATTCGACAATTACGATCTGATCCGCAGCTCTCTAAACATCAAAGGGGACATTGCCACAATACTCGGAGATAACCATGACTCTGTCATTTTCAGCATACGACTACAATAATTTTATGAAGCAACCTGTTTTCAATTTCCATTGTTTCTTATAAAAAATAGGCTGCTCTGCACCTGAAAATTAATTATTAAAAGATTCGAGGGATTTACCTACTCCGTCATAGTGATTTGTTAATTGATCTAGTTAATTAAATTTACGCTAATTTTTAGGTTACTTCAGATTCCCAAATAGTTCGTACATANAATCACTTGTGCATTTTTCACAAATGAATGCATTGTAATGTAATGCATTTCTCACAGATAAGTGTCAATAATAAATGTAACAATAGCTATATAATAATTCCTAACCAAACTATTGAAAGTAATTGACCATCAACAATGGTTGTTAATGTACTCAGTTCTTAAAGTAGATCCACATCTACCCTCCTAGAAGAACTTATGTAACTGCTTTGTCAGTGTTACGCCTTGAATAATAACGTATCGTTAAATCGGACTTTAACTAATGTTCACTTTAGAATCTGGCATTACAAATATTTTTCGTAAAGATTATAGTTATTCATTGCTAACACGCATTTACGAGTATATAAGAGTTAACTATAATTTTCCTTTAAAAGAAAAAAAGACCAATACCTTTGTAAAACCAATCTCGCTATGCTGTGCTCTAAGGTGAACATTAATAAAAGTCCATTTTGTGTATGTATAACTGCACATGCCTTTAGATACAATCATACCTGGAAGGATGGAATAATTGTCACATTTTTACAGCAGTTAATGATCATGCCGCCATTAGTCTGTGCCCAGGTTATAAGTTTGTCTAGGACCGGTTGGATAAATTCGACAATTACGATCTGATCCGCAGCTCTCTAAACATCAAAGGGGACATTGCCACAATACTCGGAGATAACCATGACTCTGTCATTTTCAGCATACGACTACAATAATTTTATGAAGCAACCTGTTTTCAATTTCCATTGTTTCTTATAAAAAATAGGCTGCTCTGCACCTGAAAATTAATTATTAAAAGATTCGAGGGATTTACCTACTCCGTCATAGTGATTTGTTAATTGATCTAGTTAATTAAATTTACGCTAATTTTTAGGTTACTTCAGATTCCCAAATAGTTCGTACATAAGAGAGAATTCTGTACGTCATCAACCTTAGCGACTTTGATCTCACACCGTATATTTCCATTGTTAGGTAAAGAATGACATGTTTTAAAATGAAAACCAGCATTGTTCACTGCTTAATTTTTAAAAACATCATAGCCTATTATATGCGGCATGAGGTTAAAACACTGAAATTTCTATCAGTAAAGCGTATGCCGTTACGTTAAATACAAAGTCACATTGTCTATTATGTTAACGACAACATACTAAACCGCGAAGGAGTTTGAATTAGGGCGAAATCATACGCCATTCAAAAATTCTAGTTGATTTAATAATGAAATATATCATTGTGCTACAGCTATATTTACATATATGTTGAATCTTCCTACACGAATATTGTTTATTCAATCCGGATTAATTCTAACCATATTAAAGTTCCGCACAGGATGTCCTGAAATACAAATTGTTCTCGATTATTTAAAGTTTACGCTTGATGGCAAATATCCTAAGGATGGTTTACGTCGGCTGAGTTTCTTTAAGCACTGGGGAAACAAGGGATAGATGCCAAGTACATCCAACGTTTACGCAGCATCTGCAATAGCCTTTTAGCGTTATTGGTCGGTAGTTTGCTGGTACTGGATTTAGTAAGTACCACTTCATGACCAATTTTCCAGTTCTCTGGAAGTAGTTGATTTATAAACAGGCATTAAAGAAATTGGTTATAAAATCCAGGAAGCATGGTATTTTAACCACTATTTTTAGGATTTTGTTGCTAAACTTTTCNAGTAAGTACCACTTCATGACCAATTTTCCAGTTCTCTGGAAGTAGTTGATTTATAAACAGGCATTAAAGAAATTGGTTAGCAAATCCAGGAAGCACGGTATTTTAAGCACAATTTGTAGGATTTTGTTGCTAAACTTTTCGTGTCCAGGGTCCTTGTAGTGTCTCAGGCGATCGATAATTGCTGATACCTCACTGCTGTTTGAGAGAACTGGATGGATGTCGTTTGTTAATTCAACTGACAAGTTTTGGTGAAAATCCTTTGAGTTGTCTCTCATAATATTGTTGACGTAGGTAGCAAACAATTCCGCTTTCTCTTGAGGGTTGAAAATTAGCATCCCATCTTTTGCTAAATGTATTGATTTGAGGTTCTTTTTAGTCAGGCGTTTTGCANAGTAGTTGATTTATAAACAGGCATTAAAGAAATTGGTTATAAAATCCAGGAAGCATGGTATTTTAACCACTATTTTTAGGATTTTGTTGCTAAACTTTTCGTGTCCAGGGTCCTTGTAGTTTTTCAGGCGCTCGATAATTGCTGATACCTCACTGCTGTTTGTGAGAACTGGATGGATGTTGTTTGAAAATTCAACTGACATGTTTTGGTGATAATCCTTTGAGTTGTCTCTCATAATATTGTTGACGTAGGTAGCAAACAATTCCGCTTTCTCTTGAGGGTTGAAAATTAGCATCCCATCTTTTGCTAAATGTATTGATTTGAGGTTCTTTTTAGTCAGGCGTTTTGCAACATGTCCATAGTGTTTGGTCCTTCAGGGAAACTGTCGAAAGGTAGGAATTCCATACCTTATTTTTAAATAAGGAAATTTCCTTTCTGATTCTTCTGTTTAAGTTGCTTAAGTGTAAGCGGTCTTCTGCCCAGTGGTACGTCTGGTACTGCCTTTTGATTCTGTTGCGTCTGGTAATCAGGTCTCTGATTGTAGATGGTAAGGGAGAGTAGTCGGGTGTGGTGGTGACGAACTTGGTTGAGTGATCCTTAGCTAGCTGGAGGAGGTCGTTCAGCATGCCTATCTGGCGGTCGATTTTTTCAGTGGTGATTTCTTCATCAATTGGTTGATAGTAGATGATCTTGTTATTGATATCTTCTGTAAAGTTTTTCCAGGCAATTCTAGAGGATCCATTTGTGGCGGCATTCATTGTGCTAGCTCCAAAGATATTGAATAGAAGTGGGTAATGGTCAGAGTTCAGTACTCTGAAAACTAGAGGGTTGGAGACATTATTATTCTCAGTGCAGACGATGAAGTCAAGTATGTCTGCACTCCTGGAGTTTTGGTAGGTGGGTTGATGAGGAGATAGTACCTGGAATGCAGTTCCCTGGAGAAAGTGAAGCAGTTGCTGCCGTTGGAATTTGTTCGTCTGGAGCCCCATAGGGGATGTTTACAATTCCAGTCCCCAGCTATAATGCTGGGTGTGGGTATGGATGTAAAGACTTGAAGCTCTTCTTTGTTGAGCTTATTTCCGACGTAAACACTGTAGATGCAGATGGGTTTATTATTTACAATTATTTCTACACCAAGAAGTTCAATGGAGGGTAACCTAAATTCTGGAAGTAATTTAAAATGAATATTCTTACTTAACAAGATGCCTACTCCGCTACTTCGCTTGTTGTAATCTAGCCTAACAAGTTGGTAATGTTGAGTATTGATTCTGGATCCGAGTTCCAGGTGTGTTTCTTGTAGGAAGCATATGCTGATGTATTTTTCCTGTATAAAATAGAGAAGTTCTGCTAAATTTGCTCGGAGACCGTTGCGTTCATGAGATTGATGTTAGCCATCAGTGGATTATTTTTGTTATTTCAGTAAGATAGATAGATTGCTTCACAGATTTATTGTTTCCTCGTAATACTTTTGACCAAACATTTAAGAATTAGTTCATTAGATCGTCATTCTCGTCTTCATCAGGAAAATGTAAGTCAAATGATTGGGTCGGTTGTTGGATAGATTGGCAGTAGGTCTTCTTTGGAGGATCGAGAGGTGGAAAGCTCTTCTCGGTGGTTGGTGGAGCAGCCGCTGATCTCTTATTAATTATCCTGGTTTTCATAGTTTCTTTTAATTTGAGGGAGACCGGGCAGCCCTTGTATGTTGCAGTATGTCCTTGTACACAATGGTAGCATTTGGCAGGAGCGTTAATATCCGATGGACATTCGCCAATTGGGTGGTTTTGTCCACATTTAGAGCAGTTTGCCGGCAGGTTACAAATGTTTTTCGTATGCCCAAACTGCATACATCTCATGCATTGAGATGGTTGTAGCGGCTTGGCGAACGGTCGAATCTCGATACGTGGATCAAATAATGTATGTAGATTCTTGAATTCCTCGAAATCGTTGTCAGGGCTCTCCGTAATTTTATACATAGGCACTTGTCTCTTTTCCAAATGCGTGAGACCTTCCAGCTGCTGTTGTTTAGTAGCTCTTGTTGTGAACATTGGTGTCACACTGATGTCATTAAAATGTAAGGCTTCCAGTTCAGCTTTGATTTCATCAACATCTAGGCCAGCTGTCAGGTTGCGCATGACGTAGTCCACATTTCTCTTAGTTTGCACTTGATAAGTGAAGTAGTGATTTCTTAGTTCTTTGAGCATCTTAAGGCTGTTTTGGTAATCGGGGATAGTAGAGAGAAGATNTGCTGCCGTTGGAATTTGTTCGTCTGGAGCCCCATAGGGGATGTTTACAATTCCAGTCCCCAGCTATAATGCTGGGTGTGGGTATGGATGTAAAGACTTGAAGCTCTTCTTTGTTGAGCTTATTTCCGAGGTAAACACTGTAGATGCAGATGGGTTTATTTTTTACAATTATTTCAACACGAAGAAGTTCAATCTAGGGTAACCTAAATTCTGGAAGTAATTTAAAGTGAATATTCTTACTTAATAAGATGCCTACTCCGCCACTTCGCTTGTTGTAATCTAGCCTAACAAGTTGGCAATGTTGAGTATTAATTCTGGATCCGGGTTCCAGGTGTGTTTCTTGTAGGAGGCATATGTTGATGTATTTTTCCTGTATAAAATGGAGAAGTTCTGTTAAATTTGCTCGGAGACCGTTGCGTTCATGAGATTGATGTTAGCCATCAGTGGATTATTTTTGTTATTTCAGTAAGAAAGATAGATTGCTTCTCAGCTTTATTTTTTCCTCGTAATACTTTTGACCAAACAATTAAGAATTGCTTCATTAAATAGTCATTCTCGTCTTCATCAGCAAAATGTAAGTCAAATGATTGGGTCGGTTGTTGGATAGATTGGCAGTAGGTCTTCTTTGGAGGATCGAGAGGTGGAAAGGTCTTCTCGGTGGTTGGTGGAGCAGCCGCTGATCTTTTATTAATTATCCTGGTTTTCATATTTTCTTTTAATTTGAGGGAGACCGGGCATCCCCTGTATGTTGCAGTGTGTCCTTGTCCACAATGGTAGCATTTGGCAGGAGCGTTAATATCTGATGGACATTCGGCAATTGGGTGTTTTTGTCCACATTTAGAGCAGTTTGCCGGCAGGTTACAAATGTTTTTCGTATGCCCAAACTGCATACATCTCATGCGTTGAGATGGTTGTACCGGCTTGGTGAAGGGTCGAATCTCGATACGTGGATCAAATAATGCATGTAGATTCTTGAATTTCTCGAAATCGTTGTCAGGGCTCTCCGTAATTTTATACATAGGCACTTGTCTCTTGTCCACATGCGTTAGACCTCCCAGCTGCTGTTGTTTAGTAGGTCTTGTTGTGAACATTGGTGTCACACTGATGACATTAAAATGTAAGGCTTCCAGTTCAGCTTTGATTTCATCAACATCTAGGCCAGCTGTCAGGTTGCGCATCACGTAGTCCATATTTCTCTTACTTTGCACTTGATAAGTTGTTTGAGCATCTTAAGGCTGGCGTAGTAATCGGGGATGGAATGACACTTAACAAGTATGAAGTTAGAATCAGCCATTTGGCTAACTGGTGGGTAATCTCATACACCTTTAAGTTTCCTGAGGATAGTAGCCCATTGATAGTCGAACTGGATTTTAATAGAAGGGATAATAGGTTTTCCGGTAGGTAAAGATGATTTGAGAGTAACAGGGCTAGGTTGAAGATGAGCATCAGCAGGTTGGACAGTTCTGCTGGGTACTGTGGTATCCATTGCATCTTCACACAAAGCAGAGAAGCAGTTGCTAACAGGTAGGGGGGGGGGTTGTACCAACACTTCCATTTGATCCACTAGTTTTCTTTTTTGACGATACAGGGACAAAACCATCACTATCAGTGAGCCTTTTCTGGGGAATATTAGCCTTATTATTACATTCGAGGGGGTTATAATCTACCTTATCTTGAGTTGTGGCTGTATCAGCAGGTGGTTGGTCGGTCCCGACGATGGTAGGGAAGGCTGCGGCGAGGTCCGAGGTCGGGAGGTAGCGCCGAAAGGATTGCAGTAAAGCATCTAGTTGTTGGAGTAGTTCCTCCTTGGAGAGTACTGAAGCCAACGGTTCAGTAGGGTTGCGGGAAGTCATTTTCACGAGCCGGTGCCTCCGCAGAGGCATCACAACCTCGGAAACTCTAGTAGATATCACCTATACAATCACAGATTACATAGAAACACTTTGACGAAAACGGCCCTTTTCAGGGCTCAAGTGCGCACAAGTGAAAAAATAACACTTTTTACTTTGTAGACACTTTATATTGATGAGGGAACACAGGATGGGCCGTAGTAGAACACCCTTCAAGTGTTTTGGCCGCTAACACTCGTCACCAGGAGTCCAGAAGCAGGGCCAATGCGTCACTGATATATTTCCTTATCTCCTGCATCTTTTTTCACAAGCAATGTTCTTTTAATCCAAATTCAATCAACTGATTTCTGAGATCGGTGAAGTATGTTGTGAAATATAAATTCCTTTGGAATACTCCCCTTCTATGCACGATGACAAGCATCCTAAAGAAGGTTTATATCAGCTTTAGAAAATAATTTGAACATTCAACAGTTGCTGATATACTCAGTTCTACAAGTAGATTCCATATCTTCAACACACGCTATGATGAATAATTTGCAAGAAAACTCGATTCAATGGTGAAAGTAATACCATTCGTGAGAGATATGAGGATATTACGGTAACCGTTGACCATACTAACGAACTCTCCCAAAGTAAAAACGGCGCACAAAAGATGCCCTCACTCAGTTTAACGCAATTCAATCTGACATCGAGAGAGGAGTGAGAAAAAAGCTTTTCCAAATCAAGGGGATCGCCTTTTCCAATGGAAAGAAAGACATCGCTCAGTTCGATAAGTAGATTGCTCAATATCATGCGCTATTCAGCTTCAACTTGAGACAGCCTCGTTTAACACTCTTCTTCACGTGTTGTGCCTTCATTCTACACCACACAAAAGCAAAAAAAGAAAAACTCGGGAGGCGTAAAGAACTTGAACCAAGATAAATAATTCGAGGAGGTAAAGGGCATAAATTGATTGAAAAAGCTGAATGCCTACGAATATATTCATGAAACAAATCTACTCTCGATGCTTTCGGAATAAAAAGATATCTAGTATTTGTATAACCCAAACGATAAGTGAAAAGATCCAGGTATTGATAAGAGAAAACGGAAATCTTTGGTTCAAAGCGGTGGAACAATAAAACAGAGGAAAACCTTAATATAGAATACGTTGAAAAAGTTTTAACATAACTAGTTGTTGAAGGACCACACTTAACGAAATACAGGTATGTGAAATGTTATTATTTTATGTAATTATTGGTAATAAATAAAATAATTGGGATATGTCTGCTTACGTACGGTAGATTTGTTTAAGTACCTTGATTTCTTCTTTGGATAATGCCATTAAAGAAGCTTAAGGGAAAGGGTGATAGGCAACTTTTCAAATTAAAATATTCGTCTACGAATATTTCCAAGGAGAAGCGAACATGAAAAATGTCTGATAATAACGGGATTTGAACCCAAATCTGCCACTCTCCAATTCTTCTGCCAGAAGAATTACACTGTCGTGGCTGCGGACGATACTGCTTAACCAGACGAGCCACTCGCCCTCCCAAAAAGTCTCTCGAACGAAAAATGTCACCCGAATGTCTAACAGTTTGGGCACGATAGCTCCATTGCCTAAAGCTGTCTTCCGGAAAGAGGAAGATCCGCGTTCGAGTCCCAGTCCTATCAAAGATTTTTCATGCCCGTTTCTCGTTGGGAAGTAAAGAAGTTAGCAAAGGATAGTGCACTGTGCTTGGCAATGCAGCTACTAGTATAAATCGATAATCGATACCTAGATCCTTCTTGTCTCAAAGTGTAAATCCTTGGAAGAAAGACGATGAAAGTTTATGGATCTTGCTCAATAAATTAGAGATGATACGTTAATGTAATGAGTTCGACCCGCTTCATTGCGGGTTCTCATATAATATACCCGATATATTGTTCATATATAGAGGGATTAAAGTGTGAAATAGTTTGCCTGAAGACGTATTCATACACTTACTTAATAATTATTGAGTTTGCATTCTAAATTAAAAGCCGCTGCGATGTTACCCAATAGTGTCAACACGGATCAAGTAAAGAGCGAATATAAAGAAGCAAAATTGGTGACCAAACGAACTATGCGAGATGCCCTGCGTCAGTTTAAAAAGGTTTTATGCGGAGGCTTTTTAGTCACACCTTCGTGAGCGCCAAGGTAAAGAGCAAACGGTAAGTTAGTTAAAAGATAGCAGCGGTCATTTAATCAACGTTGCTAAGGATAAATCAAATAATAAAGTAACTCTTAAATGATTTCTTTCGAAGTGTTTTCATTTCTAATAGTACATCAGATAATCTACCGGAAGTTGATAGGCCTGAAGCGAAGCCGAAAATCACCTTCAAGGACGATGGCATCGTTATCTATTGCGACAGATTAAATAGAATAAAGCTCCTGGTCCTGGTCACTCAGATGCTCCAGGAAGCAAAATGGGAATCTTTAGAAGTAAGAAGAATTCAACAAAAGATTAATTTACTCGATTAATTTAGAGAAAGCACGTTCAGAGATGATGTAGCCGATATAATGCGTTCACCATGCTACATAGGCCGTTCTGATACTGCGAGAAACATCAGGGATGCTAGAACCAATTGATTCAAGAACTCATTTTTTCCGCGAACAATACGCGAAAGTAATCGATTTGGGAAATAGAGTCATGGTGCCCCCTGTCACCCCCTGCCACACGCCGAAAGGTGGCTTGCAGGGTACTTACATATACATTAAAAAGGAGATAAGAGAAAGATGCAGATTTTCTTGTGATAACGAAATGTTAATTGGATTAATATTCTATCTACATTTTAGGTAAAATTAGTGGAGAGTGTATAAAATGTAGTATTGATTATGCATTTTTTAACGCTTGCATTTCTAAATTAAGTGTATATAGTATGTGATTAAGCTACCACCAGACTTATGTCTAGCCACAGCCGAAATTTGCTAATAAATAAATATGTCCATCAGATTCTAAGGGTTGATACAAAAAAGCGATTTGCAAGACAAGCCGATTAAAAAAATTATTTTTTTCTGATACGCAGAATATTAATATAGTTAAACAGTGCATACACCCTTAGCTACACCCTGGCATCCAAGTCAAAGGTAGGATATATTTGCTAGTGTAAAAGTTTTTTGGAATGTATGATGTGGACAAATATCATCAGTGACAACTTTAAACCTGACGGGATGTTGATCACGAGAGAATTATCTCCTTATCATCATCAAAATATCAATCAACGGAATCGAAATAAATACTCCAACTAATGTCGATGCATCGAAAATCACTCGCGAGCCTGCGGGAACTTTTATGAGAACAAATCGCTTTTCAGCGGAAAAAGGAAAGATCGAGGATGCAGTAATGGAGGGATAAAGAGTTGGGGCCGTGGAGTATGACTGGAAACGCGGATGGGGTGGGGTGCAATTTTTTCAGAAGGGGCGGTGTCTAATATAGAGGGCGGATGAAGGCTGGATATTAATGCAAGGGAAGGGGGAGGTCGAGAGGTGGGTAAAGGATGAAGCGAGCACTGACGTAAGGGCATTAAAAAAGTAAAAAATGGCGGGGTTCTGGTTGGATTGTCGTGTGTATGAGAGGGGAAGTGGGGGAGACAGAGGAGAGGGGAAATGGTTAATTAGCGGCGCATGAGAAAAATATAATTAAAAAAGAGGGAATTCCACACAACTTCAACCCTCATCTCTGCCTCACTCTCCGGGAAAAAAAAGGAAGGAAAAAAACTTCCCTTTTCCTGCGGTGGAAAAAATGCCTCTCCCCAATTAAGAAAGGTAGTTGGTAATTAGCTCTCGACATACATACGAAATGTACGAGAACACACGGAGAAAAATACATTGCCATACGTACTCACACAGCGACCCCTCTTAATTATACAAATTTACACCACAAACTCATCCCTCCTCGTAAATATATATACGCGTATATGGACGCGGATGAATGTGCGTTTGTTTTTTTGTTTGTCTTCTTTTGTGGAGAGCGGTATACCGGAGAGGTGGAATTCATAGGATTAGGACAACTCTATGTTTATCATATTTTTCTCGGTCCGGAGTTTTAAGAACGTGCTGTGATGCAGCTTAAGCCTCGTACTGTTTCTTTCAGCTGGACAATGATATCAGATGTTAGCTGATTGTCTATGCGATTGAATGGACATTTGTGATACATATTGTGATTTTGAGACTACGACATAGAAGTTTAAAGAAACGAAACTGATTATGAGTGCTTTAGGGACTATGGTATCTATTCTTTTTGAGAAACAATTCGTACCTGAATAAGGAATTCAACATTCGGTGGAAAAATTATGGATTCCACTTAAGAATATTTAATTCTATCAAGAGATCCACTTTTAAGAAGTGGTTCTGCGCAATATAGTTGCGAATAAGTGACATATTATTTCTAGTCTTTGGTACTTTGATCGAGAGATAATTCAAACCTCATCCCCTTCAGGAAAGTATTGATGCATATGAATCTAAACAAAACGATTTCAAATTTCCAGAGTGGAAACAAATTACAAACCCTAAAGATTAGCTTTTCATATGATTTATAATGTAAGAATTATAGTATTTCTCTTCTTAGGGTAAGTAATTCTTCAAATTTGCTTAAAAAGAGAATTTTACTTGTTTTTCCAAGCATATGTTTGGCATAAAACTCATGCACAATGGAAATGTTTCTACTTGCCCTTGCTAAGCGTTTCAGTAATAAATGTAAGTAAAATTCTGAAATAATGAGAGTAGCATGTTTACAAAAGAAAATATAAAAAATTATTTTGGTTCATTCTATTGATTATCTCCACCAAATTTTGTTCTTCTTCGTAGAGCCTCGTCCAAATTATAGTTGAAGAATAGTAGAAGATACTTAATAGAGATACCATAAGAGTGTTAAGTACCAACACCAATGAGTATAACTTGGGACTACATAGATTCTTATCGATAAAAATGCGTAATAAAGATAAGAAATTCAAACTATCTGGTAGCAATGCAAATTTATCTTCATGCTTCCATTTGACTTATTTTACTGTTCTCCCTAATTAATTTACATATAAAGTAACCTTACACGGCAATCGTTCCGTGATTCGCGATATGTGGTTCGTAAACGTCTTAAATTCTTCTTAACCATGCCTGAAGCCGGAACCACTTACGCGGTAATGAATGTATGCAGAGCAAATGCGAATTTATAAATACATAAGTGAATCTGAGCGAACCTAATATCCAACCCACTCGAATACATTTAGGTGTGTCGGTTATGCTTGCAGGAGCCGGGTTTTCGAATTTCCGGTGGAGGGTGGATGTAAAACAGAATTGCATACAGAGAAAACCCACCGACGATAACGTTCTTTGTGGATTGTGCCAAAAAAAGAATAAACGAGAAATAGATTTGTTCTTTTCTCCTCCGCCTTTTCGAGAGGGGCGCTTTGAAAAGGAAAGGAAATAAATGTTAAGTGGCCTTTTTTATCCTCCCTTTTTTACATTCGCCCGGGTTCGGGAAGAGGAGAAAAATATTTCTCCTTTGTGATTAATCATTTTTTCCCTTCAGCCCCACACGTGGGGCATAAGAAGGAAAGAAGAAAGGATTTTGATATGCGGAATCGAGGGATCTATAGACAAAGGGATATTTTTTCAAAAATCCTAATTATTTTTGTTGGGGATAAAAATAGACAATGCGAGAGGGGTAATTATATTCAAACCGTTATCTCGGAGCGAAGCGAGCGAGGCGTGTTCTCTCGGATAAAATACGTAATTTTTTTAACGTGCGCGAGAAAGATTTCGTTTTTCCCTTCATGTTCTGAACACTACTCGACCCGGCCTAAGAGGTTGGAACGAATAATTTGATTTTTATAGGATCTCGAGTGCTTTTATGTCAACTATGATTGCAGTCGAACCGTGCCCAGGATCTTGTCGAAAGCCTTTGCGGGAATTTAAAAAAATTCCCGATGATCGGAATGGGATTAAGGGCTCGTGGATCGTTGACTTGAGGATAATTCGTTTAAATTCGTTTCCCTAGAGGATGATTAGATCGAGAGAACTGTGAAAATTTAATTAATGGTCGCGTTATCGGAGGATTCCTCGGAATATAATGGGATCTTCTTTAAGTTTAAAATGCATTAGCTATAGATGAACTAATTTTACATTTCAGAGAATTCATAATTTTGGAAAAATTGCGGAAGTTACGGAGAAGTAATTTAATGTTTAAACGTGAATTCGGAAAATCTTTCTGCGTTAAAATACTAACTCAAATGACTTAATAAATTTAGATTTAATGAACATTGCTTTTGAATAGTTAAAAATACGACCTTTTCTTAAAACAAATCCCTATAACTTGGCAATAACGACCTAAATTCTTATATTTTTAATTTTCTTATTTTGTTTTTCAGTAGTCTCAATAGTTGACTATGCATTGAAACATCGTTTTTAGAACCTCCCCACTATTGTTAACATGCCAATCCTGCCGACATTAAGGCCCCAATAAACACCATCATGGGTTTATGGGTCATATAATTATTTCCCTTACATTGTGATGCAATGGGAGATAAATAATTTCAACGTATATAACGGTTAAGATGTAAAAAATATGATTTTTTTGTAATTTCATAAAAATTTTCAGTCTGTTTTGGGCTTCCATTGAGTTCGGTAAAGCAGCCGTCTGTTTTTTTTTTCAGAGAAAGTTATTTGTGTGTTTCTTACTAAACGAGCAGACATTGTTTCTATAAGAAAGGGAGTTGGTGAGTAATTATTATTTATCTTTGCCTGAAAACTTTAAGTGAAATCTTCTAATGAAAATCTATGATATTTTTCATCTTTATAATTTATAATTTAACACAAAATATATTTAATATTTTGATTATCTGAATTTTTTATCTTTTACTGAAGGCCAATAGCAAGGATCTTCATGAAGATGTGAGCGAGGTTGCGGTTGGCTGTTGCCTCCGGTTACAGTTATTAATGTCACATGCTCGATTCCATTACCTCTATATGTGATTATCTTGATGAGATACGACAAAGAAACTTAAACATGGTTATCACAAATCTTTTTAAATAGAAAAAAAAGGGTACTTGATATATGTTCGTGATTCAGAAGGTTCCTTAAGCAGGAATATCTTTCAGGAATACGAATTTAAGTTATGAAACTAGCTGGGACCAAAACTATACCCTGTGGGACACCAAGCACAATTAGTGAAGCGTCCCACTGGAAGAATGGAGATGAGAAAGCTACGGAAGGGAATTTTGCACGAGAGAAAATAGGTGGCAGAGGAAAGACACAGAGAGAGAAGATGAGAAGGCACTGGGTTTAAAGAGTTTGACAGAGAGGCAGTTAGGCTAATCTCTCGACGCAAGGGTTCCAAATCCTTCCACTCCACCCTATCCTTCTACTTTTACCCCATCCCACCCGACCAAACCTTGTCGTTTTCCTACACTCGGTGGATTCCCACCCTCTTTCTCTCTTACATACTATTGCTCACCCCTCCCCAAACCTACCTCCTACCGCGGGACTTTTCCATACTCCCATCCTTCCCATCTTCCTTCCTCGAAAGAGGCACATAAGTAACGCAGAAATGTCTCAGTTGCAAGAGTAATACGCACTTGAAAAAGATATGATTTTATTCCCGGAGGATTATGCTCTCTCGAGGATGATTGCGAGAGGGTTAAAAATTATGTCCATTTTGCTACGCTTCGTTAATCCAAAGCGGGCCTCCCTTTCCCGTATCTACTTTGCAGACTTCATGGTCTGTTTGGCCGAAAAAATGTTGAATGTATTTCTCTCTCGTATGGGAGGCCGATTTGCGGGGCCATCTTGAACGTCCGTTGGTGCGTGATCTCGTTCACTGCGAAAGCATTCATCGCTCCGTGATTCATTTTTGCTGCTTCCTTTCGTGATTACCCCCTCTCGATTATACTAGATACATTACGTTTACAAGTGGTTCCGTTAGGCACTCAGTTTTCATTCAGATTTTTGTCCCTCCGGTTCCACGTCCTTAACGATGAGTTAATTATCCCTTTCCTGGATTCGATGCAGAAAGCCTCTTTCCCCTTCCTCGCGCCCTTTTTTTGGTATCCTATATTCTGCTTAATTCCCTCATCAGTCCATTTGGCCTGGGGTTCAGTTCTAGGGGTATTAAGATCTCTTTCCTTGATGTTGGCGCTAATTGTAGTTCATCCAATAGTTTCTCTTTGTTTTGTTTCCATGTAATCTCTGGGAGCTATCAGGGCCAGGTCTATACATTTTCACGTATAGCGCACATCGATATTACAAAAAATATAAAGAAAACGCGAACACATATTACCAAAGAGCATAAATGAAATAAAAGAATGGGTACTGGAACTGTGGAAAACTTAGCGGAATTGCCACTTGACTCCATATTGTTTCCTGCATAGGGCCTATATTTCCAAGTTTTCCTTGACCTGAAAATAGCTATTATTATTAAAAACTGGTCGCTGCATTATGGCCTTGTTGAGACTTACAGTTTTATAGAATCAACTACTTGGGTGATTTTGTGGATAGACTCATTGGAGGAAAAAGGATTTGTTGAACTTTTACAAACCACAATATTTATTGGAAGACGTCCGTAGTTTCGGCTCATGAAGTTTTCATCAGGCGGTGATGACTCCATCACCACGACACAGAGCTGATGACGACTCTAAAAAATATTTGTAAAATAATTCCTCATTCTATAAACTTCTAAATTACTTTGTTGTTACATAGAAGTATCCCTTTTATTTATCACCATGTCTAGACTGTTCGTCAGTAATAAGCGATGAATATCAAAGGAATTTAATTTACTTTTCGAAGAAAAACTAGTTTTTATAAACAGCGTCAATTTACCGACTTGTTGGGTTAAATCAACCCACAACACAGTTATCCTTCAATATATTTGAGATTTTTAATTAGCAAAAATGCATATAGAATTCTATTTCGTCCGTATAAGAATGATTTGTCTATGTATCCTCATAAATTACGTTGATTTATTAGGCTATCAAACCTTTACCTCGTTTACTTTGCGTTACCAGCATTAACTATAAGGATAAAAATGTAAAGCAGAGGTTTACATTTCTGGCAAAACTGTGGGTTGAACCCAAATGTTCTACTTCTGCCAATTACACTACTGTTTGCCCCTTTTGTTCTAAAGACGCAAGTTTGGACGTTCAAGTTCTTTGCTTTTCTTTGACACGAATTTTGATGTTTCATACTTTATAGTGCTCCTTTGCAATAAAGTGAGATTATATTTAGAATTAGTATTTTAAAATTGGAGTTGAATATTTAGAATGTATTATCATCACTTTCTCCTTTGGCGCTGGTTTTGAGAAGCCAATTCAGCAGCAACTCAACGCCGAACTCGGCGAGAATCTCGTTAAAAACTCCAGCCACAAGAAACTTCGTAATTAGCTATTTAAATCCTGTTCATTTTGATTAAATAAAAACAAAATCTGACTATTAACATAGAATATATATTTGAGAAACACGACCGGTTTCGACGGTTCTACATTATTTTTGTGCTGAAAATGTTGTTTTGTTGGGGTTCTCAAATATATTTCCTGTGGACGTGGTCAGATTTTGTTTTTATAAAAGTAAATATGAACAAGTTCCACCAAAATCGCCATAGGTACCTAATTAGACCTGTATAATTAATCCTCCTTTCAGTTAGAACAGAGAAAACATTAGTTTTTATCATTCCCTTATCATCTTTCAAATTTTACAGGAGTGGTTTTCATCAAAATCAATTAATGGGCGCAATAGCTTAATAGTAGTTCCGGTCAAAGAGAGATTGGTGGAAGCGGATTTTGCGTTTGAAGTCTAAAGCAATTCATCAAAATTATACAACTACGAGAGTAGCATTTCAAGCGGAAATCACCTCTTACGATTAATATTCGTATTATCTTCGAATCAACTACGTCTGCATTCAATTATACGATCCTGTATTGCTTGCCTTTGAAGTTCCGGTCCGATTCATCAAAAACAATTGATTCAATCTATCTCAAATTTTGCCCGTTCGCCTCTCTCATTGTCATTCAAAACACATCTGTTCATTTTAGAGACTGAAATCAATACGTCTGTATATGTTACCCAATTTTAACAAAGCCTTTTGTCGTTAATTCGCAAAATTCCGCTGCAGCATTCCGCTCAAAAAAGAAGGACCTAATTTTCGGAGCCCTTCTCCCTTCAGCCGTATTAAAAAGACCGCTTCGCTGCAAAAATAAACTCCGCAATTCATTAAGTAACGAAAATCTCCATCTTCTAAACGGTCAAGGCAAAAAAATACTCCCAATCGCTTTTAATCGCATTATCTTTTTATGCTCTCGCCTGCCATTATCCCTTCATTTTGTCAACCCTCTTTCCTCCTTAACTCTTTCTCTTCCCCCAATTCTCTCTTCGTTATCCTCTTCCCAGTTGGTTTTTCCCTTTCCCGGTCATCCCTAATTTTTACCTCTTTCCTCCCTCCCTTAAATACTTCGTTTTCACTATATAGTCTGGAAATTAATCAGCCTATACCCCTCTTTGAGCTTCAAATCCTCTAGTATTATCTAAGAAAATCTTTAAAGAAAAACGATGTGGCTTACCAAGCAAGATGAGGAGTGCGGTCATTTGTCCTTTTGTTACAGCGCATCATTGAGCCCGGAGGAAGGTTGGAACCTCAAATCCTCTACTACTAGCTACAGAAGATTCTAGAGAGGGAGTGAGGCTTACAAAGCAGGATGAGGAGTGAGGTATTTTTCTCTTATAATCCTCTTACATAGGAGGTCCACGTAATGTAGCGCAATGAAAGTATGGGTACGAGAGGCGTATTCAGGGTTTGTCGATGTGGGGGCTTTAGAGCCTTAAAGCAAGCAAAGCATTGCCAATAATCCCGAGGAAATACGACCAAAATCTAAGAAAAATATGAACTGATTTATTTTGAAATGTTTATCCTCCGAATCTCCAGCGGTGTTTGCATGTGGTAAGAGGGCATACTCTCGCATGCTTTCGTTTATTTCGGGCACTGTTCTCATGAGGGGGGGGGTTGAATCCCCCAAAACCACCCCCTTCCTTTTATGAGGGAACACCGATTTATGTATTGGTGCATTAAGTATGTACATATATCGATCCTTATTGCCGTTCACATCCCCAAAACCGAATATCCTTTGTACACTATTATCTGTAAGGTATTAAACTTTGAGGCAGGTTGGAACCTCAAATCCTCTTTGATTCTGGAAGTTCAGGAGAGGGAATGGGGCTTACGAAAGAAGAAGGGAGTGAGGTAGTTTGTCACTGCTTCCCTTAAAAAGCTAGAGCGCAACAAGTAGGAAAACCCACTTGCATGGCGCAATACCTAGAAATGTGTGATACTTTACTATTGCCTGATAATAATACTTTTCATAGTGTTCTATGAAAAATAATCTAAATGAATGCCATCATTCCGCACCACTCATGCCTTAGAAGAATTCACATTATCACAGCTATTAGTAGATCTGAATATGAGAAAAAGTAAAATAACGATACAATTTTCCTGTAATCTAAACCAAAAGACAAATGAAAAAGGCTCAATTGATCAAGATATGGTCGCAGAAACCGCTGCGTACCATCAGCTCAGCCCTTTCCCCGCACTTATCCAACCTCATCCTTCCCCCGATATTTTCGCTTACTTCTATATTTTGTCGAGTTTATCTTTCCCTCTTCCCTTATTTCTTAATCTACCTCCTCCATCTCACCTCTCGCCGATTTCTCGCCATATTGTCTTTCCTTATTTGTACTACCAATCTCTCTCAATCTCCCTATCCACTTAACTCCTTTTATTTCCGCCACCTCTTTCCGCTTTCCCTCTCTTTACACAAATAACTTTAATTATATTTGATTAAGATGACACACGCCTTCGCTAATTGAATCAGGACTTAAATAATTCACGCTTCCTTTGATCGTTTTGATTCGAGGAATTTTCCGCGTTTTTTGTCTTTCGTTTTCTTTTTTGTGAATCTGAATACCTTAATCTAGTATTTTTTCGAAGAAATTTCCTGCTTGTGATTGCTGGTGATTTTCTTTTGTTTTGCTAACTTTTTATTTCTCCTTGCTGCATTACTTAAGCAATAGAGGAAAAGTTTGCTAAAACAGGTTAAATACTGGGGAAATAGCCATAAAGATATGAACGTTATATATCTATTTAAAAAATTCTCAAGCTCGCGTCACCTGTGTTAGTTGAGAAATTATATGGGAGGTTGCTTGTCTCATTGCCGCAAATCTGAAACAAACGGACCTACGCTAGCATTTGAATCATATATACGCATAGGATTTTATATACTAGGTTAATTTCTCATCTTGGCTCATTAGATATTCCACACTTTTCCTATAAATCACTCTCAGACTTCCCTCTTTTCTTCTTTTCAACCTAAAACCTTATTTTCTATGCACAAGGTCTTTGCACAGGTATCAAGGTGACAGTAACAACTGTACTTCCTCTGTCCTGAGCATCTCCCTTCATCTAGTAACTAATTCCTTTCGTAATATTTTTAATTCCTTAAATATTTCTTCCTCTTCTATATATCTTTACCTCCATAATCCTATACCATAAACGTTACCTTCTTAGTGTGTGGCCTAACTATGCGGCTTTTCTCATCGATGTCTAAGCAATAAAACTTACTTTATTTCCCTCAACCATAATTCCCCTTTACCGGTTTTCATCAGTCTGCCGTTATAATAAGCCATTTTCACATCTCCTCTCAATTTCCATTCGATTATTTTTCCTTTCTGCATTCTTTTCTAACTTCGTTTCACTTTCTTCCCCCTTTTCCTTTCTTCTCCTATTTTCCTGTCTTCTTTTCAGTCTCCAACTTCGTCTTCCTTATTAGTACCCCTCTCTTTTACACTTCTTTCCAATCAACACCTTCCCTTAAGATACCTGTGCCCACATTGCTCTCATTGTACAAGGAGTAATTAGTTAGGTCGAACGGTGATACTTGTTATGTAAATACAACCAATCACAAACCGATATCTAAGTGAGAATCAAAGGGAACACACGATATAATACAATAATAGTTACATGACAGAGAAACGAGAAAGCAAAAATCACAGGGAAGCATTAGGCAAAGAAAAAAATGTTAATAAATACTATACCAAGATGGTGCAATGCACCGAAACCGGTCGTGAGTTTATATGTAATTGTGTGGTATAGTATTTATTAAAGTTTTTCCAATCATATTTCGTTATGATTTACCACAAAGTAAAGGCCGAAACCTTCTCCGCTATAAGGAAAAGTTATTTCATCCTTCTCACATACGGCGATAATTTTCTGGCTGACGATCAAAAGCTAAACAGTATTTTAACATTGGTTTGGCTCACTCTCACTTGTTTTTTTTATTTTAACTTGGTTGGCTCACTCACACTTCAACAAACTGATCAGTTTAGTGACGTTTTTCAGCTAAGTGCTTGAAACAGAAATGATAAATGATTAAATAATACATTTTCACATTAAAGAAAAGAATTTTTCCCATTGTGGAACCCGTAAGAATGGAAGCTTTGTTTCCGAAATGAGCATAGGGTAATTCCTAGAAATCGGCAATCCGTAATTTCCCGTTTGCCTGCAAACGCAAGTTCCATCTGCCAAAATACGGCTTAAGGAGTGTTTTTAAACTTCTAAAACACGTTCACAGCTTTAGTTTCGCAATAACTTTAAAAGAGATAGAAATTAAAGTGTTTTATTTAATCATATGGAATACAAAAATGTATTATTTCTTTCGTTGTTGAGCCTTCTTTTGAAGACAGGTATACTAAACAAATAAGTACATAAATAAAATAAATAAACAATTTCTCTTTTCAACTTTTTACGAGTCCGAAACCCGAACAAATAAGTTGATAAATTAAATAAATGAATAAA
>KZ308820.1:22158-36155 GCA_000376725.2 Ladona fulva
TTTTATTAGAGAATAATTGAGACGGCAAAATTAACTTTACCCGATACGTCCGGAGAAGAGTAAATTACTCGTCAGATTCGGGCCAAAATAAGAAAATCCGACTTTCATTCTTTTTTAGGACTTATACTGCTAAACTAGTAAAAAGCAACATTAAATTTTAACAAGATTTTATGTTAATAATAACGATACAAAAGTGTTCCACGCATTTACAACGATTTAAAGAGGCGCCTTCAAAGTGTTTCACTCAGCTCCGTCCTTCCAACAGCCAACAAAATGCGGAGAAAAGTTTAGACTCGCTCTCTTCCTGCTTCACGCTAGTTATGCGGGTTGCGTCCGAGGTGGTAAGATTTATGTGGAACTGGGTGTACCAATCATTAATGTTTAAAATTTCAATCATCAGTGGGCCTAGGAAGGTCAATTTAGAGGTTAGAAGGTATTAAATTTCGTGAAGGCATGTTGTAATCGTTAATTTGTGTAGTCTAAATTCTGTGATGGAAAGCCATCACCATTCAGTTCTTCAGGGCCGATTTACATGCTCATCTTCCGAGATTTGTAAAAATCAAACACTGTTTTGGGAATGATATCAAGACCTTCAAAAGTGACAAAGTTTACAAGTTTCCACCAACATTTAAACTATTGCAAATGGTAAGAAATAGATACAAATTCGAATGAAAATCCTTAATGAAACTAGCTTCTAACAACACTTTCGGAAACCTTATACGTACACTACCTACTCCTAATTTATTCTGGCATAACTTATTGTCTCCCAGGCGATAATACGAACGTTTACTTAAATTTCCTATAGATTTTTTTAAGAAGACCCACGATTCAGAAACATGTATTAGATGAAATTAAGTCAATTAGGTTCTGTTTGTAGACACGTAGCATTTCACAAGAATTTTGAGAATGCTTTATCTTGTTTTCGGATTTTGGGCTAGCATAATTCCACACAAAACATTAAATAAAAAATAGTAAGTAATACCTAGACATAAAGTTAGCTTCGTATAATTTTCTAACGTTATTTGCTTCCTAAATGCACATTTCCGCCAAGCATTCCGTGTTCGACCGCACAACCACTTTTAAATTGCCGCGGAAAATAGTAGGGCAATCCGGGTGAGGTCTTGGCGACAGCTTTTCCCTACTGCGCAGCTGGGATGAGCACTCTATATATCCTTTTCTTCTTGTAGTTAACAATCCTTAGATTGGTTTGAATATAGATCTCCATTCGTCTCTTTTCTGAGCCTTCCTTTTCATTTCTTTCATATAGTAAATGGGAAGAACATTTTCTACAATTTAAAACAAACTGTACTGAAAATATCGCAATAAAACGGGCTATTTCTCTATTTCTCTAGAAACTTCGTGATACATAAAAACCTTAAAAAATGAAGAAAGAAAAAAATGGAAAATTAAAATGGAGGGCTTCAAGCGGCAATGTTAAAATTTATAAGCAGTCGATTCTTACAGGAGATTTTAATATTAGTCTAGAAACGATCCCAAGACCATATTGAAAAAATCTTTGCCGTTTGCGTTACGAAAACACGTCTAATGACAATATCTCGATTATCAATTCTCTATCGTTCTGGGAAGGGCTCAAAATAAATTCTCTATAATCCGCACAAAGCATACTTTATGGAAAAATTTGAGTATTTGGGCCTTCTGGGAATCGAAGCTATGATNAAACCAAAATGCTGTCAGATGCAGGTTGGGAATCCTTAAAAGATTACTAAATAAAATGAGACTAGAAGCTAGATTGCGATTGCTCGATAAATTTAGGGAAAGTACATTTGCGGAAGATATAGTAGATTTTATGAGACCCCCCTGCTACCTTAGACGAGCCGACAATGAGCGCAAAATAAGAGAAATAGATGCTAGGACGAGTCGGTTTAAGAATTCATTCATTCCGCGAACTATACATGATAATAATAGGCTAAAACTATGGTCCGAACGCCCGGTGTTTTCACCGCCTGCCACACGCCGTAAGGCGGTTTGCAGGGTATTTATGTAGATGTAGATGTAGATTAGAGACCACAATCGACTTATGTCGCTCTCCCGACCCATTCAGGTTTGCTATTATAAATTGCACCTAAGTTTTTAAATGCTGTGATCTATCTTAACTAAGTAGTGCGCCATAGAAAAAGAATACTTTGGAGTTTCCGCACAAATTTTACTTACGACCGGTTTCGACTCACCCGAGTCATTATCAGGTAATGACAGAGTCAGGTGATAAATTAGCATGAACTATCAGTAGGTTTGCGCAGGTTTTTCACACCCCCCTTCTCTGAGGGTGTTTTCCTGCTGTGGATATTTTTTCNCGAATATCCTTTGTACACTATTATCTGTAAGGTATTAAACTTTGAGGCAGGTTAGAACCTCAAATCCTCTTTGATTCTGGAAGTTCAGGAGAGGGAATGGGGCTTACGAAAGAAGAAGGGAGTGAGGTAGTTTGTCACTGCTTCCCTTAAAAAGCTAGAGCGCAACAAGTAGGAAAACCCACTTGCATGGCGCAATACCTAGAAATGTGTGATACTTTACTATTGCCTGATAATAATACTTTTCATAGTGTTCTATGAAGAATAATCTAAATGAATGCCATCATTCCGCACCACTCATGCCTTAGAAGAATTCACATTATCACAGCTATTAGTAGATCTGAATATGAGAAAAAGTAAAATAACGATACAATTTTCCTGTAATCTAAACCAAAAGACAAATGAAAAAGGCTCAATTGATCAAGATATGGTCGCAGAAACCGCTGCGTACCATCAGCTCAGCACTTTCCCCGCACTTATCCAACCTCATCCTTCCCCCGATATTTTCGCTTACTTCTATATTTTGTCGAGTTTATCTTTCCCTCTTCCCTTATTTCTTAATCTACCTCCTCCATCTCACCTCTCGCCGATTTCTCGCCATATTGTCTTTCCTTATTTGTACTACCAATCTCTCTCAATCTCCCTATCCACTTAACTCCTTTTATTTCCGCCACCTCTTTCCGCTTCCCCTCTCTTTACACAAATAACTTTAATTATATTTGATTAAGATGACTTCGCTAATTGAATCAGGACTTAAATAATTCACGCTTCCTTTGATCGTTTTGATTCGAGGAATTTTCCGCGTTTTTTGTCTTTCGTTTTCTTTTTTGTGAATCTGAATACCTTAATCTAGTATTTTTTCGAAGAAATTTCCTGCTTGTGATTGCTGGTGATTTTCTTTTGTTTTGCTAACTTTTTATTTCTCCTTGCTGCATTACTTAAGCAATAGAGGAAAAGTTTGCTAAAACAGGTTAAATACTGGGGAAATAGCCATAAAGATATGAAAATTATATATCTATTTAAAAAATTCTCAAGCTCGCGTCACCTGTGTTAGTTGAGAAATTATATGGGAGGTTGCTTGTCTCATTGCCGCAAATCTGAAACAAACGGACCTACGCTAGCATTTGAATCATATATACGCATAGGATTTTATATACTAGGTTAATTTCTCATCTTGGCTCATTAGATATTCCACACTTTTCCTATAAATCACTCTCAGACTTCCCTCTTTTCTTCTTTTCAACCTAAAACCTTATTTTCTATGCACAAGGTCTTTGCACAGGTATCAAGGTGACAGTAGCAACTGTATTTCCTCTGTCCTGAGCATCTCCCTTCATCTAGTAACTAATTCCTTTCGTAATATTTTTAATTCCTTAAATATTTCTTCCTCTTCTATATATCTTTACCTCCATAATCCTATACCATAAACGTTACCTTCTTAGTGTGTGGCCTAACTATGCGGCTTTTCTCATCGATGTCTAAGCAATAAAACTTACTTTATTTCCCTCAACCATAATTCCCCTTTACCGGTTTTCATCAGTCTGCCGTTATAATAAGCCATTTTCACATCTCCTCTCAATTTCCATTCGATTATTTTTCCTTTTTGCATTCTTTTCTAACTTCGTTTCACTTTCTTCCCCCTTTTCCTTTCTTCTCCTATTTTCCTGTCTTCTTTTCAGTCTCCAACTTCGTCTTCCTTATTAGTACCCCTCTCTTTTACACTTCTTTCCAATCAACACCTTCCCCTAAGATACCTGTGCCCACATTGCTCTCATTGTACAAGGAGTAATTAGTTAGGTCGAACGGTGATACTTGTTATGTAAATACAACC
The DNA here is from genome assembly GCA_000376725.2 of Ladona fulva. NCBI lineage: Eukaryota > Metazoa > Arthropoda > Insecta > Odonata > Libellulidae > Ladona > Ladona fulva. The sequence goes on from KZ308820.1 coordinate 26,299, forward strand.
AATCACAAACCGATATCTAAGTGAGAATCAAAGGGAACACACGATATAATACAATAATAGTTACATGACAGAGAAACGAGAAAGCAAAAATCACAGGGAAGCATTAGGCAAAGAAAAAAATGTTAATAAATACTATACCAAGATGGTGCAATGCACCGAAACCGGTCGTGAGTTTATATGTAATTGTGTGGTATAGTATTTATTAAAGTTTTTCCAATCATATTTCGTTATGATTTACCACAAAGTAAAGGCCGAAACCTTCTCCGCTATAAGGAAAAGTTATTTCATCCTTCTCACATACGGCGATAACTTTCTGGCTGACGATCAAAAGCTAAACAGTATTTTAACATTGGTTTGGCTCACTCTCACTTGTTTTTTTTTATTTTAACTTGGTTGGCTCACTCACACTTCAACAAACTGATCAGTTTAGTGACGTTTTTCAGCTAAGTGCTTGAAACAGAAATGATAAATGATTAAATAATACATTTTCACATTAAAGAAAAGAATTTTTCCCATTGTGGAACCCGTAAGAATGGAAGCTTTGTTTCCGAAATGAGCATAGGGTAATTCCTAGAAATCGGCAATCCGTAATTTCCCGTTTGCCTGCAAACGCAAGTTCCATCTGCCAAAATACGGCTTAAGGAGTGTTTTTAAACTTCTAAAACACGTTCACAGCTTTAGTTTCGCAATAACTTTAAAAGAGATAGAAATTAAAGTGTTTTATTTAATCATATGGAATACAAAAATGTATTATTTCTTTCGTTGTTGAGCCTTCTTTTGAAGACAGGTATACTAAACAAATAAGTACATAAATAAAATAAATAAACAATTTCTCTTTTCAACTTTTTACGAGTCCGAAACCCGAACAAATAAGTTGATAAATTAAATAAATGAATAAATTTTCTTTTTCCAACTCTACTCATTCTCTCTTTTGCATATCTTTCTTAATTCTTTATCTTCGCTCTTTTTACTCCGTATTCTTCATCAATCTCAAACCCTCACTCCCTTCCCCATTCTTCTCTCACTCCCATATTCCTTTGTTCCTCATTCCCTTCCCAGATCTCCCTCCCTCTCCCCACCCCCCCTCCATTCCCCTCCTCTTCACCACCCCACCTCTCAGGCCGCAACCCAACCCCTTCCAGAATTATTCCACTGCTCTTCGTTTCCATAAAAGCAGGATTATATCGACTGACTGCTTCATTAGCTTACAACTCTTAATTAACGTTATCAAAAAGTCTTATTCGCCCGCCCGACTCGCTCGCTCCCTTCCGCACACGAGGTTAAATCCCCCCCCGGTTCCCACCGTCACCGCCTCACGCACTCCGTGACGTAGACTAGAGACGCTTAGCGGAGATAGAAAAAAAAACACTGGAAACTTAATTGAGTTAACGATGGGCCTCCCGGAGATAACTGAAGTCCAGGATCGGTTTCCCTACAAAAAGCCTTGTGGATGGGTAACGAGCGGCACATTACTGTCGTATTTATGGGTAATGCTCATAAAGACGAAAAAGATTTGCGTTTCCCCCTTCGAAGTAATATTTCCAAGTTTTACGTGTTTCTTTAAGTTGATCATTTATTAAAAATACGATCTTTCATTCTTTATTTTATAGAATTTACGTCGGATTCAATAATCAGTCGTAATGGTAGGAAAAATGAAAAAAGGAACCACTTTTCTCTGGAGACTAGATCCCATTAAATATAAATATACTGCGAAATACAACAAACCACTTGAATCGTGGAACTCTCTCGTGTTCTGATATTAAATATGATCTAGTTTCCTGATAAAAGTGGTTCCTGTTTTTCTTTCTCCTACCGTAATAGAATACCACAAAGTTTCTCATAAGCCAATTAAATTCAGTTCTCATAAGCCAACTAATCAGTCGTAATACTTATAAGAAATAAGTATAATAAATTAGTTAGTTTAGAGGTGAGGACGATTTTTAAAAATAACGACGATTTTTCTTTTGCATTTGTTTCCTAAGAGGTCGTGAAATGATGCCCTAAACATAAAAATGTATGCGGCTGGTAAAATGCAGAATAAATTGTATTGTTTGGATGAAATATTCAATGAAAAAAAATAACCAAACATCCTATGAATATAAGTTTTGTCCTCCAAAAGATAATTACTCAGTTACAAGTGTAGTAATAAAACAGGTATATTACAAACTGTATAAAATTATATTTGATGTTCATATGGGTTGTTTCTTATGGACATAACAAGATGCATATATATATTTTTTTAGTCTTAAATTTTATTTTTGTAGAATTTCTTTTTGTGATCTTGAGGGATTAAGTTGTCTCTATGATTAATAATGGTTTAAAAATTTACGCTTCCGCTAAAACATATCCGAGGAAAAGGCAGAAATGATAAGAAAAAGTTCAATTCACTTAAATATAGAAAGAGTATGTTTATGATGAATTCCGTGATATCAACATGTATCACCTAAAACAATAAAAAGGAAGATTTAAATTTAAATGATAAATTAACTCCTAGTAATATTGCGGTTTCAATTTCTACTTACATTAGTGTAAAAAAACTCTTCATCGTCAATTTCGTGGACAACCTTTCATTCCGAGCGTAAAAAAGCAATATTCTCGTAGAAATAACGCGGATAACTTCGCAAGCGTATACGTCTGAAAACTTGGATTCCACGTATCAGCCAAATGACTGGTTCAGCTATTATGGCTATTACTCTGTTGGTAATTAACTTTAAGACAAAATTTTTTCCGCTTCCAATGCTGGGTGAAAATATATTTCAGTTATATACGATATATAACTTCAGCTTTTTAGATCTCAAGACTTCAGATAAGAATTGAAGCTAAAGAAAACGTTTACGCTTAACTGTCACAGGAAAACCTGAGTTTCGTAGAAAAATGTGCATGCGTGGCACCTGTCCTTCTCCATATTACATTTATTTTCGCTACTTTTTGTCCTTCTTATAGAAATTCTGCTTATCAATTCTCGATTACCTCACTGCTGCGTTTCGTAGTGATACAGTTTCTCTCTTTTTTACTTCCAACTATTCAATCTTAGCTAATTATAATAATCCTAATTCTTTCCACCATGAGTTCCTCCTTCGCCCATACCGCTGTGTCCCATGGCCCTGATCCAGCAAAACCCCTATCCCCTTCAACTTCAGGATCCCCTACCCAGTCTCATAGACCCCCACTGCATCCTTCCAACCCTTCACTCCCATCCCGATAACCTCCTGCACCTTAACCAATCCATAATCTCCTCAATCACTTTTATGGAGTTTCCTTTACTGAACCCTCCTTCCTTCCCAATCTTGATCGTGTTCAATCCAATGCGAATATTTTCAGATCTTATGGCGGTTACAGTCATTTTTGGGTTCCCCTTTACTCCTACATTGGCAAATGTTCTTGTAGTCTCAACTGGGCTCTTCGTTATGATGCTTCAATTAAGCAAACTATCCGTTTGAAGTGGGCATTAATAAATCAAGAAAATAGTTTTTTAGTTAAATAGTAACGAATTGTGTCTGTACACATCGCATCTAGTTAAATAATGATGATTAGCCTTAGTGTGCAGTCCGCTTCATCTCCCAAAATTTCGTCTTAGGAATGTATTCAATGGACTGATATTTTCGAATGTTATCAGAACTTTTCAAGCTTCTTGCTTCCCGTAAAAAATCACTTTATATGCCGAATTCAGAAAATTTACAAAAATCCACGTACTTTATTCGACACTGAAAGTGGAGCTGTTGACGTACAGAGACAAGATCATTAATGCCAGCCGTAAAACTTAACAAAGAAAGGTTTTTCGTTAATCGTTCAGTCTTCCCTCCTTTGGCGACTCTGCCTTCATATTTTTGCACATAAGTGTGTCGTTTCTTACAGCCTCCAGAAATACTCTCCTACGTATTTAAATTTACTCGCTCACTTATCTACTCTACCATTTTTCCCTATAATACCTATCATCAATATTAAACCCATATTTAATAAGTTATGAAATTGTAGAGGAAGTAATCAGGTTCAACGAGCAATACCATCCGCTGATGAAGAAGTTCATAGGCCCTTTTATATTACTGACTTCCGATAAGGATATAGAAGAATAAATAGCCATGTAATTGTAAACAATCGCCAAATACCATTTGCTATTTCTTTGTTACATCTTAAGTTAGGATTAGGATTAGATTATCTAACCTTATAAACATCAAAACACTTGAATATCTTGGAAGTATACTTGAGTATGTTGGATGTCAAATGGCAAGGTATAACAATAAGGAGGTAGATACAATAAATTATATAACTCAGATGAAAATACACGGAAATCGATTTCACGAAATCAGTCTTATTTTAAAAAGATTTTTTAACTAGCATCCTCACGCCTCACACATCCTAAATCCTATATCCTACAACTACTAAGCTTGTCATCAAAACTAAAAAGATCTCCACCACACAAAGAGTTTGGGTAGGTTGAGTATACACCTCGGAGGAGAGCGTGAGCGAAATTTTTCGCGCAGGTCGTTTCCTAAGCGGTGGAAAGGTATTCTGCCGATGAATTGCCAATGAAAATCTTGGAGTAAACGACACAGAATCAGGAGGAACTTTGTGGTAATGATTAACGTTAACAAACTCCATTTTAACAAAACTTTTACTAAACCACAAGATTAATCTTGTGTAAAAAAAAGTAAAAGTTTTGTTAAAATGGAGTTTTTTTTTTATCTTGGAGATTTGCGTTGACACGAACAAAAATATTAAGATGCATGCTAACCTCCCTAGGAGTCCCAACTAGTAGGCAAAATACTCCTAATAATTGTTGGCCTCCCACATGTCTGAAGCTAAACAACTATTTTCGCGATTTAAGAACAACGAATATAAAACTGCAGGAGCAAAATTGAGTTTAAAGGTGTTGGTTGAATGTAGCGTCCCTTAAGCTTCGCTTCAATACAGTTCATTTTCTTCCCCAAATTCGAACCCTCTTCTTCGCCCCCCCGTTTCCTTGCCATCTCTCAATTTTCATTCCCATTTCCCCTTCACCTCCTCATTTATTCACCCCTTCTCTTTTCTTCCCAAATGCCTTTTCCCATCGCCCCTCCAAACCGAACCGTCTTCTTGTTACAGCGATTCGCAATTAAGCTAAGTTCATGCAAATCAGTCTATTACTCTTTCTTTGGACACAATCTGTCATGAAAATCTAATAACTAGAGGGGATTTGGAGGGACCTTAGGAACGGCTGGGAAGGCGTCCAAAAGGGAGGTTGTAGGAGTGGAGGGAAAGGGGGTTGGAAAAGCAGGCCGGAGCGGCTTTATCGGGACCCTGGAATGTGACAAAAAGTCGGAGGAAATTAAGTGAGGCCGATTGAAGTTAACTTCTGGTTTCGCGGAGTATGAGACCGCGGGAAAGTTTGTTACGGCCATAAGCAAGCAATAAAATAAAGAGATTAGGGAAAGATCGTTTCGAACGAGAAATATCATTTTGAATTTTAAAGAGGACGGTGGAAGAGAAGGAGACTTATGGACTTTTGGAAATATTGTGAGTGATACAGTTCCAGTGTTGATGCCAAAAATACTTCATAGTTCCATTGAAAGGACTCCTTTTCGGCTAATGTCATTTTTCTGTTCTTATGAAATAGCCTTAATTTTTAAAATCCAAAATCACTGTACTCCATGAGGTGCACTATTATTTAAGAAATTCCACTCACAAAACCACTGATTTTATTCTTTGCAAAAATTATTGTGATATTTTAGGTACATATTCAACATTTATCCCTAGTTTGAGTACATTTCATGAATATCGTGCATTTTAAGCATTAAAAGTTCCATTAACGGGGTCCACTAAAACAATTAGCAGAAAAACTTTGCAGGGTATGCGAGAGCTGGAAGTCTGGGTTTGAGTCGATGAAGATGGTTCTCCCAGGCTATTAAAGCACAAAGTGTGAATGAAAAACGCATAAAGGAATGTAATGAACCCGTTAACTTGCGAAACATTAAGAAAAAATCCAGAGATGGCTTCTGTGTTGTAATGGGGAACAAATACTTTGGCAAAATTAATAAAAAGGAAGGTCCTTTAATAAGGCTATTGACTTGCGATTATCCGATGATGGCATTCCATTAAAAAAGTATCGTTAACGGGGGGAGGCAAATGAAAAAATTAAGATAAATAGTTGGTTAATTTGTTATTGGTATTCTGAATGGCAATCATTCCACTTAGTTTTATCAAAGTCAGGGGTTAATTTGCATGGTCCCTTCTAAGTGAGCTACATTTCAAGTAAAAGCTAATAAGTAGTAACAACTCATACTATAATCTCATATTATTCATAACTATCTCTGAGATGAGAATGATCAAAGAATATTCTCTTATTTGAGCAATTTTAAGACCAATTATGGATAAATTATGCTAAAATAATTTTGAAATCAATATATTACAGGAAAAGATGTGTTCTTCATTCGAGTCTAGAGCGTCAACCCTACAGCTCGAAACAGTTAGAAAATAAACATGTATAAAGCAGAATATGATAATAACCGTTCTACTCACACAGAAACTAATATTATTCGTATTATTTACGCAACCATTACTTTAACTGTCGTTGGATGTACCCATTTGAATTAGTGCAAATGTGTAAGGAAAAATAATCAGAGATACGACTCGCACATACAAATTTCCGATAAAACGTTATTCACACAAAATAAATTAGTAAATAACAAGCTACCGATAAAACTTAAAATTTCGGCAGTTTTTTCTTAAAAAAGATGTATCATTTCTTTGAAAGTTTCACGCTCCTTCTTCTGTTTCATTCTTTGTAATAAGCAATCGCTTCTTGTCGTAGAAACTTATGTAGAAACTATTTGCGACAAATTAAAAGATACGACTGGGGCTAATTTATAAGTGTTATCTCAATGAAAAGGTAATGATGAAAAATGTGAATAATTAGGAAATGTCTTCTTGGTGCTTAAGAAGCAATAATTTGCAAATAAAAGTCTCACAGACCTCCATATTGATTTTAAAGGTGATGCTAATTAAGTAAGCTAAACTTTCCCTGAAATAAAATATCAAAAAATTAACTTAAGGAGGAATAAAAAGAAGATTACTATACCATCAATCACCAGTCAACATTTCTTAGCCCAATATAGTACAGTGATGGGCAGAACAGCAAAGACTAGCGCGAAAAAAGGTAGGGATGAAACGGGGAAGAAGAGAAGGTGGGATAAGCGGAAAGGGACAAAGGAAAGAGAAAGGAGAAAGGGGATGGATAGATGTGGAATGGTTAAGAGGATAAGAGGCGGAGGTGGGATGCGGATGAGACATAGGATGATTAAGGGGGCGAACGTTGATTAAGGACCTCAGTAAAGGGATTATCTTTCGGAAGAGGGGAAGGAAGAGGTTAAACGCAAGGAAAAGGGATTTTACATTGAGGCGGAGTGGGGAAGGCTGCGAGCGAGAGAAGATAGGGCGAATGAATGAGCCGCGCCACCAATAAGATAAGGTTACTCCCAAGACATGAGTATGTTCACCGGCAGACGCCGGCGTTTAATAACCCAGGATGAATGTTTTGTTGCGAGTAGATCTTTTAAAATGGGAAATTTGCGATTGACTGTCACGGGATGATCGACTTTCGAATCCGATTGAGAGACTCCTAATTATTTCGCGAGTTTAAGCATTAATTTTTCGCTGAACATTTCGCCATTGAATGCACGTAAGTAATGCTTAATATATCTATCCCCAAGGGTGTATGTACGTTGTCTCGGGCATGAAAATTTAATTATAAGTATTAGATAGTTTCTTTTATGACGGGTTGCGAATAATACCAATTGATTTTCGGGGAATATTCCTGGAAACCGTTTTTGCAGGTTTTGAAGGTTGGAATGATATGCTCTCTGTTTGAAAAGACAAACTTATTTGTGAATTTAAAATTATCTTATGGCCACCCAAAAAGTGTCTAAATTCCTCTCAAAGCTACTTTTTTCTGTCACTAATCTAGTCGTCAGAAATGGAAATGATGATTAATGTTATGGTCATAGTTTTGATGTTTGCTTATATCTTTCGACCCTGCATCATATATAAATAGTGTATACACGTAAACTGTGTAAATAGTTTTCCGAAATGTACGTAGGGCAAGAAATGAATCATAATTACATTAAGTTAAACAGAAGATGCACTATGAAACATTCAAAACGATATTAGCACAATTTTGTAAGAAAAAGACTGCTGAACATTTAAAAGTTCCATCAGTAACTCATTATTTTACTAACGGCTTTTGCTAGCATAAATATTAATACGAAATTCGTATACGCGAGTCGTACCATTGATCATTCATATGGTTTTGATGTAAGACGGACTAGACAGTTACAATCTGGCCCACAATAAAGACGTTTCCATTCTAATCTATATCCTACACGTCTAAGGAAAATTAGTCCTCGCTAGGAATCGAACCCGGAACCGGAGCCTCTGTTCCCCTAGGTTGAGAATATATGAAATAACTACTATGCTATTTTAATTGAAATTAAATAGTTATGATTTTTTTGTGAAGCAGATAATGCCAAATGGACTTACTCCCTACCGTTTCCCTAATTTTGAAGAAATCTTTATCAATTTCTGAAACAAATATCTGTTTTAGCTCCCTTGGCTAAAATATATGTGTTCCTAGTTTTACAAGTATATATTCACTCAAGATTTTCTAATCTGTTTTAATATACTCATGAAAAGTTTGTTTCATTTCTTTGGGAATTGACAATAAATAAATGAACTTGCTGGCTTAAGAGTTTACCTGTAAATTTCTGTCAAATCCATTCTTCTCCGTCTAATATGATTACGTCAGTGAGTACTGCCCAAAATTGTCGCCTTCGTGAATTAGTTTATTCTTAAATTTCCTTTTGAGTTTAATGCTCATATTAGTCCAAGACTATGCTTTACCACATTCCTTTATCTTATTCAAAACATCCATTCACTACTTACCTCATGGGTAATAGAAATCCAGGAATGCGCGGTTTTTGATGACATTTGTGTTCATTTTAGAAACAATGCCATCCTGAAAGGAACAAAGGGAATGCCGTTCCTACAGATTTTGTCTTAAGGAATAACAAGTGTGAAAAATACTAAACACTTGTTATTCCTTGGGATTCAGCCGCACGACTTCATCGTGCAAAGTATTTACACCTTAACTTAAACCTTTAGATTTTGTCCTATTCTGCGATGGATACAATAATAGAATTCCATTCTGTCAAAGGTAAATACCGAAAAACCGCTTTCCATTTCCATGAACGTAAAATCAGAACCACTGTAAATATCTGGGATAACTAATAACTGTCTACAGTTTTTATGTCTAATGAACTATTGCTGATAATATGAAGTTACTTATTATCGTGTTCAAGTGACACAAACTCCCTTTCAGAATTCACGGTGCAGATATTAATGGAATCTACTTTTGATTTTTTTTACTGCTCGTGCAATTTATAACATTACTATGTTTTCATTTTCCCATTCTAACGTTAGTAATGACGAGGACAGATTAATAACCGGATAATTTACCATATATGTTGCACCATATTCTAGTTTTCTTAGTAATTTTAGTGAAAAAATGAAAGTTTAGCAAATTAGTGAAATTTTAGCCAATGCATCATTTTACTGTACCTAAATGTTTAATTATATAATTCTTAGTTATCGGGCTCCCAGATAGCCAAGTGAGCAACGCGTTCAATTTCGATGAAAGCGGTGCCGGGTTCGATTCCTGGTGGAGCCCTACGTGCGAAATTACCTAAGCTGTCGAAGCACTTTTAACAATACTACTACTCTTAGTTATCACTGAAATAAAATGCTTATATATATGTGACCGTATGGATATCCTACCATATATATATATGTATAAATTCATAAATTATATAAAAATCTATAAACTCAAT
>KZ308820.1:36973-51384 GCA_000376725.2 Ladona fulva
AAACGTTCAATTTCATTACAGACTCCTCGTATTACCCACACAAAAGGTTTTAAAACCTTCCTGTTGACTTTGAAACACGATTATAATTGACGGAGCGAGCGAGCGTTTCGGGAGAAAACTGGTAACAATGAGGAAGATCGTTCGGTGTCATGTACAAGGTGAGGCGGGGAATCCGAATTCCCCGCACCCCCACACGGCTGGGGAAGCAGCTCGAGATTGTGAGGAGCGGGGAAAGCAAGAACGCGGCGGAATCGGACGCTGAAGTAGGATGGGGGAAGTGGGTTCGGGATAAGACGTAGTATGTTTTGAGATCCAAAACCGCCTCCTCAGCAGTCTGCGAAGACGACCGCCAATGCTACGGCAGCGCTACTAACGATAGTTAGGCATGCGCCGCTGTTTCGTTAATTAAGGGTTAATTAAGCCAAACAAGTTATTTCGAAGTTTGACTATATCAAGAAGGAGGATGGAGAGGGATCGACTGCGATGTTTGGAGGAGATAAGAGAGGGCGGGAAGACAAAAGTTCACTCAATGGATGATGCTTATTCGTAAAGGGGGTTTTATGAAGGGGCTGGGTGAGGGGACGGGTACGTAGGATGCGTTTCTAGGAAGAGGTGGTTCGATAGGGGAAGGTCATTTAGGAATTGGGTGGAAACAAAGGGTAGCGGCAACGAGTGGTAAGAAAATGAGGAATATGGATAAGATTAAGGTTGTTGCGGGGAAAGACGAGTGATACTGCCATCCTCGGATCGGGAGGAACTAGAAACTACGATGAGTGAAGTGGTACTTGAGAGGGAGGGAGGAGGGGTATACTTTACAAAGGCGGGCGAATCAAGGCAATTTTCTTATGAATGTCCCCACCCAACCCATCGGGAATCGGACCCGAAATCGTTTCCACCGGAGGCGAACGCACAGCTCTCTTGGCTATTTGGGAGGCCATTTTAAGTGCTACTTTTTATAATATATAAAGTAAATGAATAGCGATTATGAAAAAATTCTCAGTATGATTTTAATGCAAGCTCCTTGTCGGATCCTAGGCAAATAGCTGTTACTACTAAGTAAGGGAGGTGATAGCCCTCATCTCACCCGATAGTTTCTTTTATGACGGGTTGCGAATAATACCAATTGATTTTCGGGGAATATTCCTGGAAACCGTTTTTTGCAGGTTTTGAAGGTTGGAATGATATGCTCTCTGTTTGAAAAGACTAAAATGGAGTTTTTTTTTTATCTTGGAGATTTGCGTTGACACGAACAAAAATATTAAGATGCATGCTAACCTCTCTAGGAGTCCCAACTAGTAGGCAAAATACTCCTACTAATTGTTGGCCTCCCACATGTCTGAAGCTAAACAACTATTTTCGCGATTTAAGAATAACGAATATAAAACTGCAGGAGCAAAATTGAGTTTAAAGGTGTTGGTTGAANCACTAAGTATTTAAAATTTTTCCCTTTAGCATCTGAGTTTACGATGATTTCTACGACGAATTTTGATATTTTAACGACTAGGATAGTAAAATAGCGCAAGCAGCGTGTATAATCGGCGATATTTTCATGGTTCAAAATCTCCCAGCGTTACATTCATAGACACTAATTCTAGATTCAGTTCTTTCGGCCACTATCATCCAATTGAATAATTTAATCATACAGTTATAATGGATAATTATTTGTATCCACCAATTACACAGCTTTTTACTGATTTACATGGAACTTCAAATGCTTAAAGCCTTCTGCTCGAAAGACTGCTGAAATGTAGGAAAAAAAGACACAGTAAGTTTTATTTCCATAAATGAACCCAAATTTCTAGCCTGGAAATTTAAAGAATAAAAGTTCCCACAGAGGAAATCGTGCCTGCCAATCTTAAAGGACGCCTTCTGAGGAATTTCGGATGTAACTCCAGCACGAATATAGTTCTCCTGTTATACAAAAACCCATCGGTATCTACACTTTAGGCATATAGGAGGAATCTGAGTAAAGAGATAGGCCATGAAAAACGGCAATGATGGTATAAACCCACTTTATATATAAATTAATTTATTTTCGATGAAAATAAATTTTTAACCTCAATTTGAAGGAAAACATTTTAAAATTAATATAATTGTTTTTCTTTCGTTTTCTGCAAATGTTGCTGCGGATATTTCTCATTATAAAATGAGATTACTATCTTTTTATTTATTACTTTAAGCTTCTTTCGTTTCATTTGCTTGAGTCTGTTAAATGGAAGGACTTTTGGCTGCGAATGATGACTGTACGTTGATAAATCTATGGTGCAAACTTGTCTTTACTACAGGTTTCCCAAGTTTTGTCAGCCAAGGTGTTAAAACTATTCAACTTAGCGGACATTCGTAAAGCAGTTTCTCCATTGGCTCCAAAAACGTACGCTAACAATGTGGAAAATCTAAATTACCTCTCAATTGGGATACTTGAAGAGTTATTACTGTGGAAAAAAATATAAAAATAATTGTGGAAAAAAAATATTAGAAAAATATAATCTTTTAATGTAATCCTTCAATTTTTTAATAATAATATTGTAGAAAAATGATTTATAATAAATATAATAATAATCAATACTTCGTATTTTCCCCGTATTTATTTAAACACGACCGGTTCGACCAAGACGGTCGCCCTGAGGTATATTTTTAGATGGCGTTCCACAATGCTAGGACCCAGCACCTGGAGTTTATTACTGTTGATTCATGAAAACTCTATTCGTTTATACGCATGGTTTCCTGAGGGGAATGGGCAGTTCCAGAGGGGAGGAAATAGTCCCTCCTTTCAAGATTTTGCAGAAAATGTCAATTGAGCTCAGTCTTAAAACTGATAGCAAAATATCTCCACCATAACTTTAAAGATTGTATCTTAAAACAGTTAGATGTACGTCAGTACAGCATTGATGGTAAAATGGAAAGAATTAAGGCACCAATATTGTTTATAATTATAGGTGTGAGGAGTCACGATAAACTGTCTCCCCTGACCTTATTCTCGAGTTTTTCTTCTTATACGTGTACATGATCAAACATATACATGATCTTTAGATGGTAATATATAGGAATAGAGAAAAAATCACGATGTATAGACAAGTCAGAAAAATGTAACTTTTGAATTACTTTTACTCTTCCCTGGACTACGACCTTGTAATAGTGGAACGGTTTGTGTATTCCAAAGGTTTTTGATTGGATTAATAAAGCAATGGAAGAGGAATGGGAGGGTAAGACCTTGAGATAAGAGGGATTACAAAAGAAAGTAATTGAATGTAGAATGAAAGGAAGAAGACGGAGAAGGGTGATCGAGTCCAAAGATTGTGGATCAGGTATAGGGAGGTATGTGTACCAAAGAAAAGGAAATATTATTAAGTAGGGAACACAAGGGCATATGAACCTATTGACATTTACGATGTAATAATAATAAATGTGTTTTTCAGTTTTATTTGCAACCTAGACTCGCTGCGTCAGTTTGAGATTATTGTTCTAATCAACCAATGGGTCAATTACAAGGCAATAAGTCTACCTGGTTTCCATATGTTCTAAATTGCATATTATACACGATTTAACACCCCCAAGGATGAGTGTAAGTAGACGGGTGGAAAAATCAAAAGCAAATCGCGTCTAATGAAGAGGATCGGCTGAGAATTAAACGTAGGTGAAAGTAGGAAGTGGAAGAGAGAGTAAAGAGAGACTGCCGAAGAGAGAGAGAGAGGTAAAGACGGTCCAAGGAGAGAGAGGGTAAGGCTATGCTGGGAGGAGTTAATCCCACGGATTTTCCACAGGAGCCTGCTCAATTATCCCTGGGAAATTGGTAGTATTAGACCGGCGCATATGAAACAACTTGGTTTCCCTTCGCCTTCCCCATCTCCGATTTGTTTCCACACTCCATCTACCCCTTCCTCTCCCGCTATTGTCTTTCCTTCGAGACGGATTAACCCCACAATGGAGCAGGCACCAGCTTCCCTTTCATGAAGTATCGATTCCTTTTTAAACCCAAACTTCGTTCCCCTACACTCTATTATGCCCCGCGAGCCAGATATTATGGGCTATAGGGCTACACCCTGTGCTTGATCGCGGGCCGATATCCATGCGGGAGAACGCTCTTCGATTGTTTCTTTCGCGGCCGTTTTTTCGGTTGCTTAGCAGATTCCTGCTCAATGTGTAGGATTCTACGCGGATTAACCTTTTCCATATCTCGGCATTATTACCGCATTCACCGACTTTGGCGTGTTTCATGTGATTTTCAACGAAAAATAAGGCCTGCGTTCAAACAATCGAGTATTAACACCCACTTCAGAAATGTATTTTAAATTTAAAATAAAAAAATCACTTGACTTTCAAATTCGCTGAATTGTGAATATTTGACGGTCTTCCCCGATTAATTTCAGTTCCTCGCTTAATATTCTCCATTTCCAGGGTAAACATACATTATTTAGCTTGGAAGAAAGTGGAATGCTTAGGAAAAAATCAAAGTTATTCTTGTGAGATGTTGCATAGCTTCATTGGTATTTAAAATTAAAAATTACCCGAGAAAAGTTCCAAAAAGCAGTTTTTTCATAGCAAACTAGCCGTTGAAAAATTCCGGGGAGAGGGGGAGAGAATTATAACTCATATTCTTCTCTCCCGAAGAGAAGAATACGAGTTATAATTGTGTAGAGGCCGAAATACTCATTGAGAACAATACTTGTACAATGCGAACACTGAGAACTCTAACCCCTGCTTGGTTAGAATTTTTCAACGGTTACTTTGCTCGCAAATAACGGCTTTCTGGAGCTTTTCTAGAACTCTATCGTCATACCCACAGCCTGATTCCTTTATAGATTCATCTATTTCAATTTCTCCTCATCGATACTTATTTCTGAAACACCACCCTTTAACTCGTGGTGCGTATAATGGACTTGAAATAAAATACCAACTTTTGACATATTTTTACGTTCGGATAACTATTTTCTCCCTCATTGCACCCTCTGATTCGAATAATCTCTAATTTTTGTATTAAAAGTTTAAATACTACCAAAATTACTGCTTTCTATGCAGCAATAAGGACAATTCATGACAAATCTTAGCCATAACCAACAACAAATATTTTGCAGGAAATCACTAAATTATGGCAGTATCAAATCACTATGGATCAAATCACTGTGGACAAAATCACTGGCTGCGCAGTATTTGACGTCAAAGGTCAGATTTTATAGAGTTTCTCATATCTAGATAACTGACAGACGCCGAAAGGCGGCTTGTAGGGCATTGATGTAGATGTGGATGCATCTAAATCTTCGTATCCAGACCTTATAGTTGCAGATCCTTTTCATCTTACGAAATGTATGTTACCGGAAACTTTTAAGATATTTTTTATAGTGTCGATGATAAATATAATTATTTTAGCAGACGAAAATATTTAATCGATTACACGTATGAATATAAGAGTTAGAACATCTTCCGAATAAATCACCATCATTACTCACCGTAGAGTGTCTAAAAAAGTGACACCTTTCGAAGTTCCCACGCGAACAGCCCTTTTGGAATTTTTGTCCCACAACTTTCTCCATACTTAAGGTACAGCTTCCTTATTTCTGCCTCCTTTCTAAAACCCTTACTATGGGCTCTCTCATGGTTATTCATAGCTTTCATAAAGCTTCTTAACCTACTCGATGTTGTGTGGATGAAGTTTCGAGCCGAAGAAGAAAACTCAAGGCGAATCTTTCGAATTAACCGAAGAATTTCCATATTTGATCTCTTTCCGTCCGCCTTCCCCTATGCAAAGTTTGAGGAATTTGATACAAACCGTAGAAGAAGTTTTTGCTGTTTGTACCTTTTGTTAGAACGCTGATTTGCTGATATAACTCTCTGGGAATCAGAGGGCGAATGTCGATGGAATTAACCAAAACAAAAATCCATAAATTAATGTGTGCGGGAAAGAGAAAAAATGAACGCCGCTTTAGATTTTTCCTCGAGTTTTGCTAAACGTTACTCAATTACTCACCATGTATCTCAGTTTTCTTCAAATGCAAAGTTTAATCTTTAAGCCTTTTAAATATTAAACTGTTGAATAGTTTGCTCAATAAGTTGTACAATATATTAAAGGTTTTGCCTTTTAGATAAAATGACCGTAATATTATAATGTATGCTTAAAATGGACTTTAATTAATGATTTATGACTCAGTGCTATACCTAATGGTTTGTTGGAAATAAAGTGAAGTTGTTGGGTTAATAACCAATCTAATCCATCATATATACAGGAAATAACTACAATATTCACTATAACTCTAACAAACGCTTATCATAATCAGATCATAAACAAAACATAATCTTGGGCTCTAATGTGTACATTAGCAACAGCTCACGTTAAAAGTAAACATTAAAATACCGAATCATAACATCTACTACACGATTAATAGTGATAATAGTCGTTGTCACTCACAACAATATAAGTATCCTGTAACTACTCGGTTATTTAATATTTTAATTGTGCATAATTTACACATCATATATCTATTATACACCTGTGATTACTTAATACTTATTACATAATTGCAATCACTCATTTAAACAGAATTAGTTTCTGTACTCTAGGCTCTCATTATACACCAAACTGGAATCCTTTACACTCATTCTATTTGTAAAAATGAATTTCCACAATTATTTACGACTTTTATTCGACTGAGACACTCAATGGTCCATTTATCAAAATAATTTTTCATCCACATATAATGCAGATAAAAGAGAAAATAAACACTAATACGTTATATTAGATTAACTAAAACATTGCGCTCAGAAAAATTAGATGAATGAAGAAACTAAAAGAGCATTTGAAACAAAAAGAAGAGATGTGAAATTAAAGTATGCAAAAATGTAACTGAATAAAAAATGACTCATAACTAAGCTAAGCATAAAAATCAAGTACATTTATTTGAGAAAACTGTACAATGTATTCTACTATGCTACTACATTTTTATCGAAAAGATAACAACTCCTTTGAATAGAAATAAATTTACTAGAACCTGGAGATGCATTTCGTCGTTAGATGGTGCCCTAATCGTAAGAAACGTTTTTGAGTTCTATCTCTGACACAGGACCTGTTAAAGCTGACCTAAACCTTCCTTAGGATATTTGCCATCAAGCGGAAATATTAAATAATCAAAAACGACTTCAGTTTCACGAAGTACTGCACCGAATTCGGAAATGGTTTGATTATTTTTTGATTAAAAGAACAGTGTTCGTATATAAAGATGCAGGAGATAACAAACCCACCTACCAAAACTCCAGGAGTGCAGACATACTTGACTTCATCGTCTGCACAGGGAATAATAATGTCTCCAACCCTCTAGTTTTCAGAGAACTGAACTCTGACCATTACCCACTTCTATTTAATATCTTTGGAGCTAGCACAATGAATGCCGCCACAATCGGATCCCCTAGAATCGCTTGGNTGTCCTATTCTGCGATGGATACAATAATACAATTCCATTCATTCAAAGGTAAATACCGAAAAACCGCTTTCCATTTCCATGAACGTAAAATCAGAACCACTGTAAATATCTGGGATAACTAATAACTGTCTACAGTTTTTATGTCTAATGAACTATTGCTGATAATATGAAGTTACTTATTATCGTGTTCAAGTGACACAAACTCCCTTTCAGAATTCACGGTGCAGATATTAATGGAATCTACTTTTGATTTTTTTTACTGCTCGTGCAATTTATAACATTACTATGTTTTCATTTTCCCATTCTAACGTTAGTAATGACGAGGACAGATTAATAACCGGATAATTTACCATATATGTTGCACCATATTCTAGTTTTCTTAGTAATTTTAGTGAAAAAATGAAAGTTTAGCAAATTAGTGAAATTTTAGCCAATGCATCATTTTACTGTACCTAAATGTTTAATTATATAATTCTTAGTTATCGGGCTCCCAGATAGCCAAGTGAGCAACGCGTTCAATTTCGATGAAAGCGGTGCCGGGTTCGATTCCTGGTGGAGCCCTACGTGCGAAATTACCTAAGCTGTCGAAGCACTTTTAACAATACTACTACTCTTAGTTATCACTGAAATAAAATGCTTATATATATGTGACCGTATGGATATCCTACCATATATATATATGTATAAATTCATAAATTATATAAAAATCTATAAACTCAATTCGTGGAACTCTCTCGTGTTCTGATATTATTTCTGATCTAGTTTCCTGATAAAAGTGGTTCCTGTTTTTCTTTCTCCTACCGTAATAGAATACCACAAAGTTTCTCATAAGCCAATTAAATTCAGTTCTCATAAGCCAACTAATCAGTCGTAATACTTATAAGAAATAAGTATAATAAATTAGTTAGTTTAGATGTGAGGACGATTTTAAAAAATAACGACGATTTTTCTTTTGCATTCGTTTCCTAAGAGGTCGTGAAATGATGCCCTAAACATAAAAATGTATGCGGCTGGTAAAATGCAGAATAAATTGTATTGTTTGGATGAAATATTCAATGAAAAAAAATAACCAAACATCCTATGAATATAAGTTTTGTCCTCCAAAAGATAATTACTCAGTTACAAGTGTAGTAATAAAACAGGTATATTACAAACTGTATAAAATTATATTTGATGTTCATATGGGTTGTTTCTTATGGACATAACAAGATGCATATATATATTTTTTTAGTCTTAAATTTTATTTTTGTAGAATTTCTTTTTGTGATCTTGAGGGATTAAGTTGTCTCTATGATTAATAATGGTTTAAAAATTTACGCTTCCGCTAAAACATATCCGAGGAAAAGGCAGAAATGATAAGAAAAAGTTCAATTCACTTAAATATAGAAAGAGTATGTTTATGATGAATTCCGTGATATCAACATGTATCACCTAAAACAATAAAAAGGAAGATTTAAATTTAAATGATAAATTAACTCCTAGTAATATTGCGGTTTCAATTTCTACTTACATTAGTGTAAAAAAACTCTTCATCGTCAATTTCGTGGACAACCTTTCATTCCGAGCGTAAAAAAGCAATATTCTCGTAGAAATAACGCGGATAACTTCGCAAGCGTATACGTCTGAAAACTTGGATTCCACGTATCAGCCAAATGACTGGTTCAGCTATTATGGCTATTACTCTGTTGGTAATTAACTTTAAGACAAAATTTTTTCCGCTTCCAATGCTGGGTGAAAATATATTTCAGTTATATACGATATATAACTTCAGCTTTTTAGATCTCAAGACTTCAGATAAGAATTGAAGCTAAAGAAAACGTTTACGCTTAACTGTCACAGGAAAACCTGAGTTTCGTAGAAAAATGTGCATGCGTGGCACCTGTCCTTCTCCATATTACATTTATTTTCGCTACTTTTTGTCCTTCTTATAGAAATTCTGCTTATCAATTCTCGATTACCTCACTGCTGCGTTTCGTAGTGATACAGTTTCTCTCTTTTTTACTTCCAACTATTCAATCTTAGCTAATTATAATAATCCTAATTCTTTCCACCATGAGTTCCTCCTTCGCCCATACCGCTGTGTCCCATGGCCCTGATCCAGCAAAACCCCTATCCCCTTCAACTTCAGGATCCCCTACCCAGTCTCATAGACCCCCACTGCATCCTTCCAACCCTTCACTCCCATCCCGATAACCTCCTGCACCTTAACCAATCCATAATCTCCTCAATCACTTTTATGGAGTTTCCTTTACTGAACCCTCCTTCCTTCCCAATCTTGATTGTGTTCAATCCAATGCGAATATTTTCAGATCTTATTGCGGTTACAGTCATTTTTGGGTTCCCCTTTACTCCTACATTGGCAAATGTTCTGGTAGTCTCAACTGGGCTCTTCGTTATGATGCTTCAATTAAGCAAACTATCCGTTTGAAGTGGGCATTAATAAATCAAGAAAATAGTTTTTTAGTTAAATAGTAACGAACTGTGTCTGTACACATCGCATCTAGTTAAATAATGATGATTAGCCTTAGTGTGCAGTCCGCTTCATCTCCCAAAATTTCGTCTTAGGAATGTATTCAATGGACTGATATTTTCGAATGTTATCAGAACTTTTCAAGCTTCTTGCTTCCCGTAAAAAATCACTTTATATGCCGAATTCAGAAAATTTACAAAAATCCACGTACTTTATTCGACACTGAAAGTGGAGCTGTTGACGTACAGAGACAAGATCATTAATGCCAGCCGTAAAACTTAACAAAGAAAGGTTTTTCGTTAATCGTTCAGTCTTCCCTCCTTTGGCGACTCTGCCTTCATATTTTTGCACATAAGTGTGTCGTTTCTTACAGCCTCCAGAAATACTCTCCTACGTATTTAAATTTACTCGCTCACTTATCTACTCTACCATTTTTCCCTATAATACCTATCATCAATATTAAACCCATATTTAATAAGTTATGAAATTGTAGAGGAAGTAATCAGGTTCAACGAGCAATACCATCCGCTGATGAAGAAGTTCATAGGCCATTTTATATTACTGACTTCCGATAAGGATATAGAAGAATAAATAGCCATGTAATTGTAAACAATCGCCAAATACCATTTGCTATTTCTTTGTTACATCTTAAGTTAGGATTAGGATTAGATTATCTAACCTTATAAACATCAAAACACTTGAATATCTTGGAAGTATACTTGAGTATGTTGGATGTCAAATGGCAAGGTATAACAATAAGGAGGTAGATACAATAAATTATATAACTCAGATGAAAATACACGGAAATCGATTTCACGAAATCAGTCTTATTTTAAAAAGATTTTTTAACTAGCATCCTCACGCCTCACACATCCTAAATCCTATATCCTACAACTACTAAGCTTGTCATCAAAACTAAAAAGATCTCCACCACACAAAGAGTTTGGGTAGGTTGAGTATACACCTCGGAGGAGAGCGTGAGCGAAATTTTTCGCGCAGGTCGTTTCCTAAGCGGTGGAAAGGTATTCTGCCGATGAATTGCCAATGAAAATCTTGGAGTAAACGACACAGAATCAGGAGGAACTTTGTGGTAATGATTAACGTTAACAAACTCCATTTTAACAAAACTTTTACTAAACCACAAGATTAATCTTGTGTAAAAGAAAGTAAAAGTTTTGTTAAAATGGAGTTTTTTTTTAATCTTGGAGATTTGCGTTGACACGAACAAAAATATTAAGATGCATGCTAACCTCTCTAGGAGTCCCAACTAGTAGGCAAAATACTCCTACTAATTGTTGGCCTCCCACATGTCTGAAGCTAAACAACTATTTTCGCGATTTAAGAATAACGAATATAAAACTGCAGGAGCAAAATTGAGTTTAAAGGTGTTGGTTGAATGTAGCGTCCCTTAAGCTTCGCTTCAATACAGTTCATTTTCTTCCCCAAATTCGAACCCTCTTCTTCGCCCCNTCAGAAATGATGGTGCACAAACTTGGACGATAAGTTCAATCTTGCAACCTTGCAAGCTATCAGGTACTTGGCAATGTCGATTGATGCTAGTAGGAAGGATCGTCATCGACAAGACTTGCAAAATCACCCTATTGCTAAAAAACTGATGTTGATCGCCCCACAACACTCTTGTCATCCACTCAAAGCTACCGATCGCCATCAACTCGACAGATTTACAAAATCGGACCCCTGCACAGAATATGAAGCAAAGTTTTGGAACTGTATCTGTATCACAATAACACAAATAGATAATATTTGTACTATTCCACAATGGTTTTAATATAGCACGACTGGGTTTCGACATATACCCTACATCCTTGAGGTCTTCCTCCTTTTACAACCACCCCTCCCCTCCTCATTCTTCTATGGATATTTAGGCTACTGTTTTAGTTTTAGTTTCTGAGATACCTGATGATGAAGTGAATATGTCAAAACCATGTCCTGCTATATTAAGAGAGTTATAGTAAATGCCGCCGATTGACAGAATCCTTAAGGGAGTCATAGTTACTGCCGCCGATTGACAGAATCATTAAGAGAGTCATAGTAACTGCTGCCAATTGACAGAATCCTTAAGAGAGTTATGTTACCGCCGCCGATTGACGGAATCCTTAAAACCATTGTGGAATAGTGCAAATATTATCAATTTGTGTTATTGTTAACATGGAATTCCACCAAATATCGCTTACCAAGATTAATTTTAATCTATAAACTGTCATAATATATAATTGTTAATCATAACTTTTATCCAATTAACTTTCAATATGTGAATATTAATACAAATCTTTTAATATTTAACTTTTAAATGTTTTATTAAGAAATAACTTTATATTATATTACTTTTAATGCTTGACTCACATATGTAATATGTTGCTTATTGTTTTTGGAGGGGTCTCCCTCCAGTATTTTGGCGAATATCAGGCAACTGTTATGAAAATTAATTTTTATGTTACGTATACATCGTTGTTACCTGGCCAGAGTGCCAAATTGCAACGTATTTACAATAAATAAACAATCTGACTCTGCATACACTTCACTTTATTTTCTTTTTCTAATACTATTTATGCTTGTTTCTCCATGCAGGATTTTATTCTACTGAAATACTAACCTCCAGTACAGAACATGTATGTAGAGTATGTGTATATAGTAATAAATGTAACAATGATTAACAGTTGAGACATGAAACTCAAAAAGTTAACAAAAGCGCTCAAAAATATCAACGCAGCCACTCTCGGATTCGTCTGATCCGCACCACTCGCGAACGCCCGTCTCCTGACGAAAGAATAACCTCTCCCGCACAATCCATTTGACAAACTCCCGAAACGTTCAATTTCATTACAGACTCCTCGTATTACCCACACAAAAGGTTTTAAAACCTTCCTGTTGACTTTGAAACACGATTATAATTGACGGAGCGAGCGAGCGTTTCGGGAGAAAACTGGTAACAATGAGGAAGATCGTTCGGTGTCATGTACAAGGTGAGGCGGGGAATCCGAATTCCCCGCACCCCCACACGGCTGGGGAAGCAGCTCGAGATTGTGAGGAGCGGGGAAAGCAAGAACGCGGCGGAATCGGACTCTGAAGTAGGATGGGGGAAGTGGGTTCGGGATAAGACGTAGTATGTTTTGAGATCCAAAACCGCCTCCTCAGCAGTCTGCGAAGACGACCGCCAATGCTACGGCAGCGCTACTAACGATAGTTAGGCATGCGCCGCTGTTTCGTTAATTAAGGGTTAATTAAGCCAAACAAGTTATTTCGAAGTTTGACTATATCAAGAAGGAGGATGGAGAGGGATCGACTGCGATGTTTGGAGGAGATAAGAGAGGGCGGGAAGACAAAAGTTCACTCAATGGATGATGCTTATTCGTAAAGGGGGTTTTATGAAGGGGCTGGGTGAGGGGACGGGTACGTAGGATGCGTTTCTAGGAAGAGGTGGTTCGATAGGGGAAGGTCATTTAGGAATTGGGTGGAAACAAAGGGTAGCGGCAACGAGTGGTAAGAAAATGAGGAATATGGATAAGATTAAGGTTGTTGCGGGGAAAGACGAGTGATACTGCCATCCTCGGATCGGGAGGAACTAGAAACTACGATGAGTGAAGTGGTACTTGAGAGGGAGGGAGGAGGNTCTCCGCCATAACTTTAAAGATTGTATCGTACAATAAGTTAGATGCACGTCAGTACAGCATTAATGGTAAAATGGAAAGAATTAAGGCACCAATATTATTTATAATTATAGGTGTGAGGAGTCACGATAAACTGTCTCCCCTGACATTATTCTCGAGTTTTTCTTCTTATACGTGTACATGATCAAACATATACATGATCTTTAGATGGTAATATATAGGAATAGAGAAAAAATCACGATGTATAGACAAGTCAGAAAAATGTAACTTTTGAATTACTTTTACTCTTCCCTGGACTACAACCTTGTAATAGTGGAACGGTTTGTGTATTCCAAAGGTTTTTGATTGGATTAATAAAGCAATGGAAGAGGAATGGGAGGGTAAGAAGAGCTGGTTCGATAGGGGAAGGTCATTTAGGAATTGGGTGGAAACAAAGGGTAGCGGCAACGAGTGGTAAGAAAATGAGGAATGTGGGTAAGATTAAGGTTGTTGCGGGGAAAGACGAGTGATACTGCCATCCTCGGATTGGGAGGAACTAGAAACTACGATGAGTGGAGTGGTACTTGAGAGGGGGGATACTTTACAAAGGAGGGCGAATCAAGGCAATTTTCTTATGAACTCAGGTCCCCACCCAACCCATCGGAAATCGGACCCGAGATCGTTTCCACCTCGGTTAAGGCAGTCTTTGGCGTTTCCTTCTCGTCCGCCGATGGGAAAAACGAAGTATGCACAGTATATGGGAAGAACATTTTCTACAATTTAAAACAAACTGTACTGAAAATATCGCAATAAAACGGGCTATTTCTCTACTAGAAACTTCGTGATACATAAAAACCTTAAAAAATGAAGAAAGAAAAAAATGGAAAATTAAAATGGAGGGCTTCAAGCGGCAGTGTTAAAATT
>KZ308820.1:56610-156823 GCA_000376725.2 Ladona fulva
GAAAACATATTGCAAAAGTGAGTATTTTGTACAATATAAAAACTGAATTTAAAAATTTACTTTTGTGGTGTCATATCACTGTGATTTTATTGATATACTTGGGGTACATAATATCAGAATTATATGAATCCCTTTCATAGCGACCAAATGAGGTAATTATTTTTACATCACTTTATTCTGAAATGCATCTCTTCTTCTTATTTATCTATTAATTCTCGGGAAGAACATCTTAAATGTGTTTCTCCCCAAGAATTAGCAATGTGGCTTTTTCTTGAAATACATAGAGAAATTCAGTCAATTCTTTTTGTTTTTATCAGGAAGGCGAAATATAAATATTTCAGTTATCTTTCCTTATAAATTACGAAATTGGAAATAACTTTCAACAGTTTCAGCAATTTACCAACAATCAAAAAATGAGATACAATACGATTCGCTCTAATTGGAACAAAATGACAGTTGCGATTCCATAATCATAACATTTTCAATCAGTATTAACTATTTTTATCCATTGACCCGCGGATTTCTTAGTAAGGAAGTCTATAAACTCGGAGAGAGCAAAACTACGGGAGTTCAAAAAAGGTTCTCACAGACAACGATGTGCGCCAACTCTTGCAACAGAGGCAAGCTCAACTTATTTGTTACTTCGAATCCACTTTACGAAGTAATTTCCCGCCCTAAGTCATTCCATTAAGTCTCTCTCCTCGACCGAAAAAGCAAATTAACACCAAACTCAGGTTAATAAAGTCAAATATATTACCAATTCTGACATACGCGACGGTAATATGTTGCAACACCATTAGCAAAAACTTAAACAAACTCACCATCTTCTACAATAAATGTATACGACTAGCAGTGTGTAGCAACAAATTAGTTCCACTTAAAGAAATATTATGCCATCTCCGGACTCCAAAATTCTCAGAACATTTACTCACCATGTGTAAAAAATTCTCTAGGAAATTGCAAACCATCAACAACCACTTAATAGAACATATATGGGACTATACACCAACTGAACGTCGGAGAATGAAGAGGATCAAGGAACCCAAACGAATACTTACTCTGCTTGAGTCACACACCAAGAGGAAACGAAAAAAAAGCTGTAAATAATTAGTCTTAGTTATGCCTGCATTATCTAGTTTAGTGTAGGTTAGGTTAGGTTAGATTACTTCAAATATAAGAGCCTATCTCCACTACTTCCTAAAATAATAAACAATTCTATTAGCCTTATTCGGGGGTTATAACTGCCTTAGAGGGTTTCCACCGCTCATAATGACTTCCTTGAAGCCGATGAGCAACAAAACAAAAGGGTCAGACCGACCACCAGCATATGCGTATTTCAAGTTTCAGTTGATAGAAAATGTTTCATGGCGGATACTCCCGCCCTATTTATAAGTATTTGGTGGTAGAATAAAATATCATTAACTGTATAGACAATATGCCTTTGACTTATGACAATATGACTTTGATGGCGGTTATTCCCGCCCTAAATAAAACTACTTGATGGTAGTGTATGATATCCTTAACTCGATAGGCAATATGGCTTTGTCTAATAAATTATATGCAGAAATATGTTTTAATTATTTTATTAATAATTTTATAGCAATTTCCTGAAAACAAAATGTCAGTATTTATTTATAATCATTTATTTATATATAACCATGCCACCATTTATAGACTACGATGTTTCTAAAATTAAAGCCGTGAACAATGCAGGTTTCAATTATCACATATTCAACCTTTACAGATTAAATGTGCAATGTGAGATCAAACTCGCGTAAGTTGACGCGGCGAAGAATTCTCACTAATATTCCAATTATTTGGAAATCCGAAGTAACATAGAAGTTGGGGTAGATCTTATTAACTAGATTAGGGGCTGAAAAAGCACTGAGACGGAAGAGATAAATCCCTCGAATCTTTTGAAAATTACATTTAAGAGCAGAGAACAAATGTTTATAAGAAACAAGGGAAATTAGAAACAACTTGCCTAATAAATGGCATTAAATATTGTTAGCGTATGCTGAAAATTGTACGAACTAATTTGTATGATACGCTGGGTGGCAAATATTTCCTTATAACGAAGCTTTTGGTGCGGACTGTCAATTTCGATTGGCATTCACATTTCTACTTAGCTGCCAACATCGTAAGGAAGTAGGTGAGAAAGCGGTATACGTAATTATTTACATGGATCCACAATTTCTTCTTTAGTATATTTCACGAATTAGGAAAAAAACAGAAATTAACACGCATTTCTCTGTAGGATTTTACTACAGTGTCAAATGAATAAACCCAAGTCTTTAGGCACATTGGGATATTATTTCAGGGCTATAGACTATAGCAAAATTAAAGAAATAAAATAACCAATTGTTATTTTCAGAAATTGAGAGAATAAAGTCTTCTCTTTTATTTAACCCAACTTGAATACCAACTTAGGTGTAATTAATAAACAGTAAAGGCACGAACATGAACTGCTCCAACAAATATGGAAGTTATTCCATCCATACAGGTATGATTCTATCTTAAGGAAGGTCTTACTATATATACCCAAAATAGACTTTGATTGATGTTCACTTTAGGGCACAGTATTGCAAGATTGGTTATTAAAAGGTATCGGCGCATTGTTTTTTAAAGGGAAAATTACAGTTAATCTCCTACATACTCATAGATGGTGTGTTAGCAAGGATAACTATAATCTTTGCTACAAATAGTTAGAATGCCAGATACTAAAGCGAACTTTAGTTAAAGTCTATTTTAGCTATACATTATTATTCAGGGCCTAATAATAACAGAGCAGTTAAATAAGGTCTTCTAGGAGGGAAAATGTGGAATCTACTTGTAGAACTGAGTACATAGGCAACTACTGTTGAATGTTCAAATTATTTTCGTTAGTAATGTTAGGAATTAGTTATATTGTTATTGCAATGAAAGCAAAGACTTAGTACTTTTCCACACTAAAATTTATTCTGCTGCGACCGGTTTCGTAAGATTACTTACATCTTCTGGCACAAGAAAATACGCATACATTGTTTAAATAGCGAATGTTGAGGGGAGGTGAGGGTGGGAAGGAAGGGGGAGGATCGGGTAAAGAGTTTGCTAGGTAAGGTGAGGAAGGGTGAAGGGTTTAGGAACAATGGCTCGTTTGCCAGCATGTGTTTTTCCGGAAAATTCCTAATTTCCACTTCTTCCAGGAGGTCCAAGCGACGGGAATTGTTCTCCTGATGGAGGCATCTTGGGCGGAAGTCGCTGGTGTGTCCGTTATCAAGGAGGTGAAGGGCGAAGTTCGACAATGGTTGGCCTCTCTTCAGGCGGTAGTCCCTTTGGTGTTCTGCCGCCCTGACGCTGAGGGATCTCCCGGTCCTCCCGATATATCGGGTGGGGCAATCGGAGCAGGAAAGTACACACCACTGGTAGATTCAATGGCCCTTTTGTCCTTCGAGTTCCCTAGTAATCTCAGAATATTTTTTGGGGAACGGAACGCAGATCTAACGTTATTTAGAAGAACGTTACTTATTTTGTGGGATAAATTTCCGAGGAAGGGCATTCTTCGCCAACTAATGGATGTCTTCTCAGCGGAGGTGAGGCTAGGGGTTATCTTCCGGAAAGCTTGTTTCCTATACTTCCTCTTTAGAATTTTATCCACGGTGGCTTGGCTGTATCCATTGGATGTTGCAAATTTTATAGTATCTAATTCTTTTTTGAATTTTTCTGGAGAGAGGGGGATAGCTAGTAGCCGATGTAGCATGGAGTGAAGAACAGCGTGTTTTTGGGAGTAATGGTGGAAGGAAGAATTAGGGATGATCTTTTCCCCTCCCAAAAACACATGCTGGAAAACGAGCAATTGTTCCTAAACTCTTCACCCCTCCTCACCTTACCTAGCAAACTCTTTAACTGATCCTCCCTTCCCCCTTCCTTCCCACCCTCCCCTCCCCTCAACATTCGCTATTTAAACAATGTATGCGTATTTCCTTGTGCCAAAAGATGTAAGTAATCTTACGAAACCGGTCGCAGCAGAATAAATTTGTGTGAAAAATTACTAAGTCTTTGCTTTCATTGAATTATGGCTTTCCACGAAGTCACGCCTAACAATATTGATTTTATTATATTGCTATTGTTACGTTTATTATTCCATATTTATTATTGAGCATTTATTGTTAAAAATTTATTTGTGAAAAATTCATTACCTTACAATACATTTATTTGAGAAAAATGCACAAGTGATTCTTTTGTATTGCTGTTACCTGACGTTTTTTCAAAAAGCTAACAACTCTTTTAAATAATAATAAATTTCTCATGACATGGAAATGCAACGGTCTCAGAGCAAATTTAACAGAACTTCTCCNCATTTGTGAATTATATGATGACTGAAAATATGCTTCACAGAACCGAACGTAGAACTTCGTGTAATGAATAATGAAGAAAATATGTCCATATCATTAGAAATATCGATCTGAATTGGAAACATACCAACTGGCTTAGAATATTTAAGCAAATATTTTCTGGAAATTGCACAGAAGAAACTTAATTTTCAGTGAATACCCAACTGAGGCGAGAGTTTTGCATTAATGCTTGTCCACCATATACTGATTCTTTATGAACCAATGGAACGAATAACGTGATTCAATTCATTCCAATGAATCGTTCATAAGGAACGATTCACTCTTGAACGACACAGCTCCAATAGACAATGTGACTTTGACTTTTACGTAAAGATGACGGAATACGCTTTACTGATGTAAATTTCAGTGTTTTAACATCATGCCGCGTATAATAGGCTATGATGTTTCTAAAATTAAAGCTGTGAACAATGTTAAGTCTTAATTATTAAATATGTCATACTTTATATATTAAATGTGCAATGTGAGATCGAACACGCGTAAGTTGACGCGGTGCAGAATTCTCACTAATAATCCAATTACTTGGGAATCTGAAGTAACCTAAACGTTTGTGTGCTTCTAATTAACTAGATCAGGGGCTGGAAAATCACTGAAACGATGGAGGTAAATCCCACGAAACTTTTAAAAATTACTTTTGGGTGCAGACAAACAAAAGTTTCATAAAAAAAATAAGAGAAACTGAGAACAACCTGCCCACAAATAGCATTAACTATTGTAGGCGTATGCTGAAAATTGTACCAACTAATTTTTGATACGCTGGGTGGCAAATGTTTCCTTATAACGATGCTTTTGGTGCGAACTGTCTTTTTCGATTGGCATTCACATTTCTACTTAGCGAGCAGCCACCATCGTAAAGGAGGATCTGAGAAATCGGTATACGTTATATTACACGTGTCCGCAATTTCTTCCTAAGTAAATCCTACGCATTAGGAATGAACCCGACATTTCATACACTTCTCTGTTGGATATCATTTCAGAGCCCAATAAAAAAAAGAAAGGAGTCGCTTGAGACATACTGACATCTAACTCCAGCGTTAAAGACTATAGCAAATAAAAGGAATAAAATAAGATCCTTATTTCAGGCAAAATTGTGGAAATGAACTCTCTTATTTCATTTAACTCAACATAAACCCAAACATTAAAGAAGTAATTAAAGAACAATAAAGGTATGAACAAGAACTGCTCCCAAATACATAGGAAATATACACTCCATCCAAGAAAGACTGTACCTTAAGGCACGAATTATTGTATATAAACTAAAAATACTGTGATTAATGTTAACTTTAGGGCACCATTTTACGAGATTGGTTTTATAAAGGTATAGGTATTTATATATTTTACAGGAGAAGTTATTATTAATCAGCTTTACAGATGGTGTGTTAGTAATAATATTAATTATAATCCTCACAAAAAAAATCACAATGCCGTGCTGTAAAGTGAGCATTAGGTAAGGTACATTTAATTATACATTAGTATGCATACAGTAGTCTTTTTTTTAATAGAATGAATGTATTTGAACCTGAAAATACCATGTGTCGCTAGATGGTGCTCACATTGTGAGAAAAGTTTTTGAGTTATATCTCTGATGCTGAAGCTATTAAAGCTTCCCTAAAACTTCCTTAGGATATTTGCCAGCAAGGGTAAATTTTGAATAATCGAGAATAATTTGTATATCACGACATACTTTACCGAACTCAGAAATGGTAGATTAATTTCCGATTAAATCAACAATGTTCTTGTAGGAAGATGCAAGACATATGAAAATGTAACAGTTTCCGAATGAAAATATCATTCAATGTCGGATTATTGCTGTAAGGGGGATACTTTTGCTCTATTTGAAACGAATTCACGCTTCAGTAAAATGTCCTTAGCATAAAAACTAAGGTGACTTTGACTTTTACGTAAAGATGACGGCATACGCTTTACTGATGGAAAATGCAGTGATTTAACATCGTGCCGCATATAATAGGATATGATGTTTCTAAAAATTAAGCTGTGAACATTGCTGGTTTTCATTATAAAACATGTCATNCAGGGAACTGCATTCCAGGTACTATCTCCTCATCAACCCACATACCAAAACTCCATGACTTCATCATCTGCACAGAGAATAATAATGTCTCCAACCCTCTAGTTTTCAGAGAACTGAACTCTGACCATTACCCACTTCTATTCAATATCTTTGGAGCTAGCACAATGAATGCCGCCACAAATGGATCCCCTAGAATCGCCTGGAAAACATTTACAGAATATATCAATAACAAGATTATCTACTATCAACCAATTGATGAAGAAATCACCACTGCAAAAATCGACTGCCAGATAGACATGCTGAACGACCTCCTCCAGCTAGCTAAGGATCACTCAACGAAGTTCGTCACCACCACACCCGACTACCCTCCCTTACCATCTACAATCAGGGACCTGATTACCAGACGCAACAGGTTCAAAAGGCAGTACCAGACCTACCACTTGGCAGAAGACCGCTTACTCCTAAACAACTTAAACAGAAGAATCAAAAAGGAAATTTCATTATTTACAAGGCCCCTGGACACGATCAGTTGATGAATGATGATATCAGATGAATGTCCTTTTCTGGAATACCATTCAGAAAGACGAAAGGAAGAAGACCTTAAGGCAATGGTAACATTTCTGGGACTCAAACACATGTAGGTGATGGATACACCGCCTCATCACAGATGTATCTACGTGGGTAGAAAAAAAAACATGGAGAGCTGGACCATTACCATACCCAGCTACTGACTGCTCATGGTTGCTTCCGCAGCTACCAATATAGGTTTAAGCTGGATGGCAACCCAAGCTGCCCAGCCTGTCCATCGGTAATTGAGGACGGAGAACATCGCTTTAAGTGATATAGGGACATAGTCAAAGATAAGTTAGGACAAACCTCTACTCCAGAGTCTATCGGCAAATTAATGCTGGATTCCGAGGAAAACTGGAGCGAGATTGCAGGTCTCGCAGCTAGTATAATGAAGTGCCTAAATGTAGAAGAGCCAATCAGGAAGAAGGGAGTAGGAAATGATGGCCGGGACTAAAACGAGGCAATAAAGTCATGCTTTCCTCTCGAAGTAATGCCTAACGGCGGTTCCGGGAGGAGAGGGTCTGGAGAAAAAGGAGGTGGTTTTTAGTGGGTAAAAATCCCGCACGCTGTGGAGCACGGGCTACACAGATTTGTCATAGAAGATTTTCTCCTATCCTCGTAAATAAAACACGTTTAATGAATGAACGTATCTCTGGAAACGAAAATCAGAGTTTTAACATTATGCCCCATCAATAGGCACACTGCAAAATAGGATCGTACACTCGCACATTCAGCGCCCTGAAGACGATGGCGGAGTTAGTCATCGAAACATCGACTACTGCTTACTTGACCTGGTGGAAAACCCGTGAAGACTTCATCCATTAATTAAAGTACTTTTTAACGATAAGTTATTATTCAGGGCCTAATACTAACAGAGCTGTTATATAAATTCTTCTAGGAGTGAATATGTGGAATCTACTTGTAGAACTGAGTACATTAACATCTACTGTTGAATGTTCAAATTATTCTTGTCAGTAAGGGTAGGAATTAGTTATATTGCTATTGTTACATTTTTTATTGAAGATTTATATCTGAAAAAATGAACAAGGGATTCTGCTGTATTGCTGTTGCATGACGTTTCTTCAAAAAGCTACCAAGTAATTTAAGTAACAATGAATTTATTTCTAGTTTTCAGAGAACTAAACTGTGGCCATTACCCACTTCTACCTAATATCTATGGAGCTAGCACAATAAATGCATCCACAAATGGATCCCCTAGAATCACGAGAAAACATTTATAGAATATCAATAACAAGATCATCTACTATCTACCAATAGATGAAGAATTCACCACTGAAAAAATCGACTGCCAGATAGACATGCTGATAATAATACATGACAGGAGAAATTTCTGTAACACCAAGTTTCAGATATTCTGCTAAAACTCCATCAGCTCCTCCTGCCTTCTATTCTTTATTCNCAATTGTTTCCTTTCGAAGAAATTTACTTACAGAGCATTTATCTACATTAAGATCTAGTTCCCATTTTCGCACCACATTTGTATATGAGCTAAGTCATTTGAGAGTGAAGCACTATCTTCGTCACTTGATATTTCTCTATATATTACCGAATCATCCGCAAATATCCTCAAATTGCTATCGATCTTGTCGCTTAGGTCATTGATATAAATGAGGAAGAGTAAAGGTCCGCTTACGCTGCCTTGAGGTAAGCCTAAAGTGACTCTGACTTTATCCGAACTAATGTACCAACAATTAAGGAATCTGAAGTAACTTAAAATTAGGATAAATTTAATTAACTAGATCAATTAGCAAATCACTGAGACGGAGTAGGTAAATCCTTCGAAACTTTTAATAATTAATTTTTAATTCCAACGCCAAAATCTCTAACTTGTTGTTATTTCAGGCGAAATTGAGACTATATATTTTTTCCTTCGTTTAACTCGACATCAACCCCAATGTTGGTGTAATTAATAAACAATAGAGGCATGAACATGAAATGCTGTAAAAATATGAAAATTATTCCATCCATCCAGGTATGATTGTTTCTAAAGGCAGGTGTAGTTATATATACACAAGATAGACTTCTATTAATGTTCACTTTAGGGCACAGCATTGCGAGATTGGTTTTACATAGGTATTGATCTTTTCTTTTTCTATTAAAGGAAAATTATAGTTAACTCTTATATACTCGTAAATGCGTGTTAGCAATGAATAACCATAATCTTTACGAAAAATATTTGTAATGCCAGATTCTAAAGTGAACATTAGTTAAAGTCCGATTTAACGATACGTTATTATTCAAGGCGTAACAATGACAAAGCAGTTACATAAGTTCTTCTAGGAGGGAGGATGTGGATCTACTTTAAGAACTGAGTACATTAACAACCATTGTTAATGGTCAAATTATTTTCAATAGTAAGGTTAGGAATCATTATATCGCTATTGTTACATTTATTATTGACAATTATCTGTGAGAAATGCATTACATTACAATGCATTAATTTGTGAAAAATGCACAAGTGATTGCGCTGAATTGCTGTTACCTGACGTTTTTTCAAAATTCTTCCAAATGTTTTTATTTGAACCTGAAGATACATTTAGTCGCTAGATGGTGCTCTCATCGCAAAAAAAGTTTTAGTTTTTTGGTTGACACAGAAGCTGTTACAGCTTACCTAAACCTTCCTTTGGATATGTTTCATCATTAGTAAAAGTAGAGTAATCCAATATGAGGAATATGTCACGATATAGTACACCGAACTCGGATTTCGGTTGATTAATTTCGGATTAAAAGAACATTGATTGTGTAAAAAGATGCAGTACTAAAGAAAATATAGATGGGTCATAATTTTGCTGTGTAATCATGATAAAAATTTTTGAATGGCGGGTATTTTCCCCCTAATTTAGACCAGTGAACGGTGGAGCATGTCTTCGTAAAAGTATTAGACATTGGCTTTGTCCTCAACATTAAGGATAAGGCAGGAGGTAAAGGGACCCCTGGAAACGAAAATTAAGAGTTATATGATTATGCTGCCAACATTAGGCACACAACACGTTAGGTGTTGTGTGATAGGATGGATAGATCACAAGGATACGATTGGGACATACTGAGATATTATTCCAGCGCTTAAACTGTAACTGAAATAAAATAATGTCCTTTTTTCGGGCGAAATTGAGAGTATAAAGTGCCCTCTTCTGTTTAATTCTGTATCAACCCCAACTTAGATGTAATTAATAAACAATAGAGGAATAAACATGAATTCTCTAAAAAATATGACAAATATTCCGTACATCCATGTATGATTGTACCTTAAAGAAGGTGTTCTTATATATACCCAAAATAGACGTTAATTAATGTTAACTTCAGGACTTAGTATTGCGAGATTGGTTTTATAAAGGTATTCGTATTTATGTCTTTTAAAATAAAATTATAGTTAATTTCCGATATACTCGTAGATGATGTGTTATCAATGATAACTATAATCTTCACTAAAATATTTATAATGCCAGACTCTAAGGTAAAGTCCACTTAAAATATATTTTATTGTTCAGGGCGTAATCCTATTAGAGCAATTATATAAGTTCCTTGTGGGAGTGAAGAGGTATCCTTGGAAAATGGTTTACATTAACAACTACCGTAACACTGTACTGTAATTCTGTAGAATGTACTAATTATTTTCATTAATAGGGTTAGGAATTAGTATAAAGCTATCATTAATTCCTAATTTTCATCAAGGACTGTAGAAAAGCAATAGTTGCGGAAATTCTCTCAAACGCAAGTTGGAAATCCTTGAAAGGAAGGGGATTGGCGACTCAGACGAGATCATGAACATTTCAGTGTTGAACTGAACTCTCTAATCCCAGGGTTAAGAAACAAGACAATCATATGAATAATTATTATTTGTTAATTTCATAATTTTAAATATTTCCCGGTCTCTCGGTTTGCCAAGTGGTAACACGTTCGACTTTGGTGAAAGTGGTCCCGGGTTCGATTCCCGGTGGCACTCACGTGCGAAATGACCTAAGCTGTTGAAGCACGTTTAACAATACTACTACTACTATTACCCAATTTGATGTGATATAATAAATGAATAAACACATACATACAAATCATTACACAAAACACTAAATCGACATGTTACAATAAAAATATAAAGAAATAAAATTGGAGGTGGGAAAGAAATAAATAATATTAGGTTTAATAAATTTTTCGCTTTAAAGAAGTGAGCGAGTCGCAGGATAAACACAGGATCTGTGGCATTTTTCAGGACCTCGTTCGTTCCACCATTCCTCTTTTCCTTCCATCATTCTAGCCACAGGTTCAAAACGACAAACATCAACTCTCCCGAAAGAGTTCCGAAACAGGTTTGTATGTCTATAACTTCTAGTTGAAATATTGAAGTCAACGAGAGAAACAAGATCACTAGAGTCATTCACACCAACTAAAATATTCTATAAAAATACAATGTCTGCCACTGCACATCTTTTTTACTTAAGGATATAAGAACCGATTATAGGCACAAACATTTCGATGAGTTTTGGGTGGCGATTCGTATTATGGAATGCATCCTGACACATCCTGATCACTATGCCATCGTAAACCGATTAATAATGATATTCTTCAATAGAAACAGGAATCAATAACCAATAACAATCTTCAATAACATCCAATTCAATCATTAGATTACATAAAATAACACAAAAAATCATTCCCTAACCAGAAAAATCCGATTGCCTAATACTCGAACGCGGTACCTTAATCGTTCCGCCACCATGACCATGGATGGCTATTTGTGATTTCGGTGTCTGATGAAAAGATCTGTTTTTTCCTAATAGAAAACGTCACAAAATGCGAAAAGTGAAGTAATGAATACGGTATTTTCACACCCTGTTATACGCCATTAGGCTACCTATGCCGATATAAACCAATCGAGATGCGATTAATGCAATTTTTCGGATTACGCAATGGTTGTGCGCGTCCCTCAATTATAATAATTATTACAATGGGTGTAACTTGGATCACCTTCTCGTTTTCATCAAAGGAGTTATTATTATTATTATTAGCAATTGTCCGTAAAGTGGTGGATGAGATAAGTATTACGTAACATCAACCTTTTCTTCGTCCACTTTGGGTAGACATATTGCTACAACACCTTTAGAATTATAGGCATAAATTATTTCCATTACTAAACCACCGATGGCACTTGCAGGAAAATATCCTTGAAGCCACCTCTATCGAAAGGAAGTTGCAGGCCTCCTCTTAGGGCACCCAACATTACCAACCTAACCGACCAGAATCCCTTAACCTAACTCTCCATATCTCAATCAAGGCGAGAGCTTCACCCTCCCCGACCTTTTTTTACTCCTGATACTACCAAACCCCTTCTCGAAACATTCAAACTCTCGGAAAACCCTCTTTTACACTCCTTCACCCTTCACAGGACTGTTAGTGTTCGCAAACACCACCTTTCCCACCCTTCCCTATGGTCCTCATTAGCCGAAAGACCTCTTATCCCCATCCGTGTTCCCCTTTTCCGGGATCAAGATCTCTTCCCCTACAAACGACTCCCACTGGACTCCAATTACCGGAGCTCCATCCCTTCTTGTCCACCGCCTCTTTTAACGACCGAAAAGGAATAAGATGGAAAAGCTGATGTGGATGAATACGTTAACACAGTTGCGATTATTCGAATGGTGACCGGAATTGATATTGTTCCGGAAGAAAAGAAATACAATTCGATATTCGAAGTAGAAAGATTACTGGTATTTTCTGTTCAGGAATGTCACATTGCGAGGAACCAATCAATGGCAATATTAATCCTGTACTATCGACGTTGAAATTAATAAATTAATTTAACGATACATTATTATTCAGGGCCTAATACTAACAAAGCAGTTATAAAAGTTCTTCTAGGAGGTTAGATGTGGATCTACTTTAAGAACTGAGTACATTAACAACTACTGTTGATGGTCAAATTGTTTTCAATAGTAGGGTTAGGAATTATTATATTGCTATTCTTACATTTATTATTGAAATTTATTTGTGAGAAATGCATTACATTACAATGCATTAATTTGTGAAAAATGCACAAGTGATTGTGCTGAATTATCTGACTGTTTTTAAAATGCTACCAACTCTTTCCTATAGTAATACATTTATTTGAACCTGAAGATACATTTTGTCGCTAGATGGTGCTCTCATCGCGAGAGAAGTTTTAGTTTTACGGTTGACACAGAAGCTGTTACAGCTGACCTAAACCTTCCTTTGGATATTTTTCATCATTAGTAAAAGTAGAGTAATCCAATATGAGGAATATATTACGATATAATGCACCGAACTCGGATTTCGGTTGATTAATTTCGGATTAAAAGAACATTGATTGTGTAAAAAGATGCAGTACTAAAGAAAATATAGATGGGTCATAATTTTGCTGTGTAATCATGATAAAAATTTTTGAATGGCGGGTATTTTCCCCCTAATTTAGACCAGTGAACGGTGGAGCATGTCTTCGTAAAAGTATTAGACATTGGCTTTGTCCTCAACATTAAGGATAAGGCAGGAGGTAAAGGGACCCCTGGAAACGAAAATTAAGAGTTATATGATTATGCTGCCAACATTAGGCACACAACACGTTAGGTGTTGTGTGATAGGATGGATAGATCACAAGGATACGATTGGGACATACTGACCTAAACCTTCCTTTGGATATGTTTCATCATTCGTAAAAGGAGAGTAATCCAACACGACTTGTGTTTCACGACATAATGCACCGAACTTCGAAATGGGTTGATTAATTTCGGATTAAAAGGACATTGTGTTACTTCTGACAAGTGTCGCATAACCATGCCGAGTGCCAGTTATGTAGGCAAAGGCATTCGTTTAAGTCTGGAGGAGCATCTAATTTATTCAGACATATCAAAATTAAACATACATCTATCAGATGGGATAATAATGCTACTAAAAGAGCCTGTCACCTCCTCAATGAAAGTAATGACCCAATTTTGCCATAATCATCAACCTCAACAGGAACTACATCCATTGCTTCCCAGGTAACGTCTCAATCCAATTCAACAACAGAAAACTTTCACACCCCCTCAGAATCCACCACTCAAACAACATTAAACCGGTTCATCCATCGTCCATTGGGAGTCAAAACAAGCCAACTCATTGATGAAACCTTACTTAAATTTTTAATATCCCAATATCTACCATTTAGCCTTGTGGAGCAACCTGTATTCAAAACATTTATTTGCTCATTAAATCCAAATTACCAGCTCCCAAGTAGGAAGACCTTGGCAAACAACTATTTAGAGGTACTGTGTTCGAAGACAGCCAATGAACTGAGGGAAAAACTGGAAGAATCAACTGCTTGTTCTGTCACTGTTGATGGATGGACATCAGCCAACAACAATAGTTATCTGGCTGTTACCGTTCATTTCATCACTGACGGAAAACTCCATTAAGCTCTTTTAGACTGTGTGTGCTTCCTTGAAAAGCACACTGCTTTTAATATTTCAGAAGAGATTCTAAAAATAACTAGAAAATGGGGACTAGAAGGCAAAGTTGTAGCAGTTGTATCAGACAATGCTGCAAATATGTTGTCAGCTGCCGGGAACCTAGGGTGGAAGTACATTCCTAGCTTTGCGCATACATTAAACTTATTAGTCCAAAATTCCCTGACTGAGGTAAAGGACCTGCATAGCCGAGTGAAGAGTGTTGTTGAACATTTTAAAAGGAGCTCCTCAGCCAATCAGAAGCTAAAAAGTGTGCAGGGTCAAACGAATTACCCTACACTGAAACAAGAGGTGCCAACAAGATGGAACTCTACGTATATTATGTTCCAGTCACTAATCGAAAATAAAGAAAATATTTTGACTCCCTGGTAAAAAATAAAATATGCGAAAATTCACCAACTGCTGGAGCCATAACAGAGATGGACAAATGTTTAGGAGAACCACACCTACTGAGGAATGAGGATCCGTTGCAGTGGTGGTGGAAGAATCGAGAGATTTATCCTCGAATCTTTTCGGTTATGAAAAGAAGGTTGTGTGTTGTTGGCTCCTCAGTACCCTGTGAAAGGGTATTTTCTAAGGCAGGAACAATTCACTGTGAGAGAAGAAGCCTGAAACCCAAGAGACTGTCTAAATTGTTATTTTTAAATTTCCATCTTCAGCTTTAAATCTTGATTATTGCACAGTAAAATTACCTTATGTGGGTTATTTTGATTCTTGGTTGTCCCATTCTTTCACAGTATTGTAATTTTAAAAAAAGTTTCACTGAAGTAACCATTCTTTTCTAATGAATTAAGAGGAGAGAAATGAAAACAAAGGCAGCTTTGACCAAAAAGAAAAACGATTTTATAGTGTTTTAAATAAAAAATCTAAGAAATATTTACATCATTTTATTATTGAGACCTACGGGCCGACCAATTTTTCTTTCGTTTCATAATGATAATTTCACCACAGAAAAAACTGTGTGCCTAACCTTCATACCATACTTTCAAATTTAGTACTTCCAACTCGATAGTAAAAGATGTTGGACTACACTTATACCTGTTTACGTAAACTATTTTTTCATTTCTGGCTAGTTTCGCATTATAACTAAATTTGGATCGAAGTAATTTGTTTAGTTTCATACTTCTTTGTCTCTTTCACTTATTGTCATTCCTTCCTCTGAGTATTTAATAAACTTACAGGGTAGATTAGGTGAGGATGTTGGTGTTGATTCATACGCCATTGCCATACGCCACTAGCAGTAGTATACTAAATCTAAAATCTACCTTAGTTTAGAAAACGGCAATTTTCTTAATTCTCTGGGAAAGAGTTGTGTCTTCTCAATTATATTTATGATGTAGTAAAGACTTAGTTCCGCTTATGCAATGATTAAGTACACTTATCAATCACCAGNATGTATAACCAACCTTAAGCAATATCACCTTATTGCTAAATATATTTATAAGGAATAGCATAACAGTGTATGCACTTCCAGGTAAACTACCATGTTAACTCCCTACAGAAGATTGCATAGTATTTTCTTTTTTTGTTCATTTTTTATTATTTTGTAGTACCTATATTTAATAATCTTTAATGTACTGAAAGATACAATTTCTAGTTGTAAACGAAAATGACACATTAACCACATTATATTTGAAAAAAATTTCTCTGAAGTATTCATTTTTTTCAAAGAATTAAAAAACAAAGGCAGCTTTGACCAAAAAAAAACGATTTTATTGTGTTTTATATAAAAAATATAAAAAAAAATTGAAATGAAAAAAACAAGGGAAATGATGAAAATGGAAACAGACATATTTGATGAGGTACAAAGGAAACAACTGATGTGGTTTGGGCACACTTACAGAATGGATGATACCAGATGGGCCAAAGAAATATTAAAATGGAAACCTCCAGGAAAGTTAAAAAGAGGAAGACCAAGAAGGAATTGGAGAGAGGGAAAAGAGGAGGCAATTTTCTTTTAATTTCTGGCTAGTTTCGCATTA
Organism: Ladona fulva; assembly: GCA_000376725.2. NCBI lineage: Eukaryota > Metazoa > Arthropoda > Insecta > Odonata > Libellulidae > Ladona > Ladona fulva. The sequence continues at coordinate 73,058 of KZ308820.1, forward strand.
TAACTAAATTTGGATCGAAGTAATTTGTTTAGTTTCATACTTCTTTGTCTCTTTCACTTCTTGTCATTCCTTCCTCTGAGTATTTGATATACTTACAGGGTAGATTAGGTGAGGATGTTGGTGTTGATTCATACGTCATTACTACACGTCACTAGCAGTAGTATACTACATCCAAAATCTTCCTTAGTTTAGAAAACGGTAATTTTCTTAAACAAATCTCTGGGAAAGAGTTGTGTCTTCTCAATTATATTTATGATATTGTAAAGTTTTAGTTCCGCTTATGCAATGACTAAGTGCACTTATCAATCACCAGGTTTAATCTAAATAGATTTATTTCACTACCAACGCAAACTAATTATCAAATTTGTGACATATGATGACTGATGCTTCACAGGACCGAACGTAGAACTTCGTGTAGTGAATAATGAAGAAAATATGTCCATATCATTAGAAATATCCATTGAATCTATGAATCGGAAACATAACAACTTGTTTAGAATATTTAATATAATATTTTCTGGAAATTGCACAGAAGAAATTTCCGGTGAAAACCCAACTGAGGCGAGAGTTTTGCATTTACGCTTATTCGCCATATACTGATTCACTGATTCTTTTGATTCTTCATGAACCAATGGTACGAGTAACGTGATTCAATTCATTCGGTTCATTCCAATGAATCGTTCATAAAGAACGATTCACTCTTGAACGACACAGCTCTAATAGGCACACAACACGACACGATCACAAGGAGACGCTTGGGAGATATTGAGATATTATTCCAGCACTTAAAACTCTAGCAGAAATAAAATAGGATCCTTATTTCGGGCGAAATCGAGAGTATAAAGTCTTCTCTTCCATTTAATTCATCAATCGTTGGAGTAGATACCGAAACCAGCATTGGTCCCTATATGTATTTCCACTCCCCGCTTACGCCCGAGTATGAATGAATGCCAAGACAGCGAGACTCAGATAATGAAGGGATTTATCCCCGCGTTTGTATTTCGCCGCACGAAATAACGAAGCCGACATTTTCAGAGAGGCGAAAAAGACAGACCACGCTCCTCATTCGTTTCCCAATTTTTCTGCTCGGCTCGTTTCATTCGTTTTTCCCGCCTCCAAGACGTACACCTTGCGAGGGTGTGGTGGGTGGTGAAGAGAGGGTCGTTGTGTTTCTTAAGGATCGCAAAGTGAGTGGCGGATGAATTAGAAAGAACTCGTGCAAGTGAATGTGCGTGTGGGGCACGTGTTAATGAGGGAAGGTGACTCGGGGAACGAGTCGAATGGGCAGAGATGAAAAATGTGGGGGCGGCTTGTATAACGAGAGAGAGATTCGCCTGGAATGAGAGCGGATGCAATGCTTAAGGGCACCGGAAAGAATTTATTTATTTTTTGGAGAATAAATGAATGGAGGGAAGGTTTACGAATAAAGGGCAACGGAAATAGGATATTTGACTTTCCGTGATATTTTTCGTGAGGATGCGGATTCGAAGGTGATGAGAGTTTTTCATGAGAGTGAAAGTGTTGAGTGACACAGGTAATTGCCTCGTTTTATCTGGATGTGAGGAGGAAAACATTAAAGCGTGAGTTTCAACTTTTCGTTTAAAAGCACTTCAGTGAGCGGGTCTGAATAAATCACGCTGTCAGGGCTGACTCTTAGAAGTCTAATGCTTGATGTTAAAATTCAGGCTATCCTGTATTGCCCAACAAAACGTCATACATATTTAATTTGATAAATAATACCATTATTTTTTTAGTATGTTGAATGATTCTTTTAGAAAAGCTAATCTACTTCTGAAATATTTGATTAACATTACTTTTACCGGCTTGAGTTGGCTCGAGCAAATTGCTTGCACATCATGAAGGAATAAATGTTACCGAATGAACCAACTTCATTCCAGATAAGACTAAAATAGCACATTTTTATAAAGTAAATTTTAATTTATAACTGAGAAATTTTTAGAAGAATGCAGAGGATAATTTCTTTCGTATTTTGTAAAAATGAAGCCGACGGTAATTATTCGCAAACTCATTTATTTTCAGCAAAATAATATTAGCTTCGTGAAAATTCCACTTTACGTACTTCATTGTAAATAGTCTGCTATAAAGTATTTGCAAAGGAATTTTAAAATATGTGGTTCNAGATTCAATTAATTTATTACTGAGAGTGAATATTATATTATAATAATAAAACTAAGAAAAGAGAACATAATTAATCTCATAGCTTAGCACAGGGAAACCTAGTATAAACGAATATACGGCAAGGTTTCTCAACTCTTCCCTATTGAATACTAATGAATCAATAATCCTTGTGGCCTGAAAAGCGTGCATTTCTAAGTTTAGCTGTGTAAAGATATAAATGGGCGATATTTAAAAAAACTGTATTCATAACTTCTGCCAAACTTCAGAATATTTCGCTATATTTCCGATATATTGAGATTTTGGAAATGGTCCGGAAATTCTGTATTCCGTACACTCTGAGCTTGCTCAAATCTATGTACACTGTAGTTTAATATCTTATATTAAGTTATGTTTTCGTATTTGGCATTATTTAGTTTAGGAATAAATGGATATCTAGTCCCAGTTTCGCCCAATAAAGAGTATTTTATGTATGTGTGTATCGGGCTGATATAAGCAGATTTTCGTATTGGCCTGGCAGGAAATAGAATCTTTTCCTTTGGACATAGCATCGAGCACAGAACAAGAATGCAGAGCTATATCGTTTCTCCGTATTACTGAGGTATATCTCAATAAGAACTTTTTTATTGCAAGAGATTTTATCCCTATATCTCGCAAACACACATTTCCTTCGAGCATTTCTTCCGGAAATTCGGAACAGAGCACAGGGAACACCAAGAAACAGTAATATGCAAGAATCTGCGACGGCAAAACCCACTCGAGACCAACTGAAATTCTAACTGCTTACGATGGCGACCGGTTTCAAAGGGGAGCCCTTCCTTTTTAAAAATCATACGGTCGAATCATTTCTTCCGAGAAACGATAATAAAAAAGCAATCCCTCGATACCTCTCTGTCCGAGGGAAATCTCCTCCCTTCGCAAACTTCCGCTTCGCTCTCAGTCGTATTTGTCCGAATCCACTTTCCTCCTAAAATAAAAAAAGTCCACTCGCATTCATCTCCTTCCAGAAAATCTTCGTATTATTAGATTCGTCTTTCTCCTCGATATTAGAAATCATATCTCCCCTCTCCGTGCTTTCGAGGGGAAAGGGAAATGGGTGTCGTAAGGGAGAGATTGAAACGGAAGGGTCCCGAGGAGAACGGGCGGAAGGGGCATAGAGCGGATGTGAAGTACGTGGGGGAGAATTGTAGGAGTAAAATGGATGACCGCTTAGAAAAATATGAGATGAATGGGTATTAGAATACTGACAATAAAAGTAATGTCTTCCTTAAAAGATTGTTTTATTGTTATTTAAAATCAAAAATAGGAACAATCCATCGTAAGCTGGATGATCACTTACCGATAAAAAATGGATGATTGCTTGGAAAAATTGGAATTGAATTGGTACTAGACAACTGACAATTAATATAAAATGCCTTCCTTAACTAGCGGTGTGTTTTTACACCGCAGCAGAATTCCAACGGCGACATATTTTTCCTGGTTTGGTTTGATGGCCCCTTCTTCTCAATTGCTGGAATTGCATATGTTTTCGACCGTCTATGCAAATATCTTCATTTCAAATTTTTCAATTTCTTGTTCTATGACCTACAAACACTCAGAGAGTGTTTAAAATTATTGATGAATTTGTTTACCCAATTTTATTTGTTATGATCTTTTATGATGCCTATAACTGCTTAGTTTTCCGATGATATTTTATCTTTGTAACAAGAAAAGTCATTTCTTAAATTCTCAATTGCCTATATTTTTGGTATAATTTTCCTCAATCAATTAGGAATTTTCTTTATTCTGCAAGGTAATGTATGCTCGGTCGTGAATATTGCAAATAATCACATCAAACAATTACAAAGACATTTAACACTTTCAACGCTAAGGGTAAATTTTCAATAGTAGCCGGAGACTGAATTATTTTTTATGGAATTAGATTGTCAATGTGTTAAGAACTTTTATTGACCAAAAGAAAACCAAAGAAAGTTTTTTACTTTGATTTCTAAATTTTAAATTCGGACGACTATCGTCGTCTCGATAAACCTCGTTCTTGTCATGCGTGGTTGTATACCTGTTTATTTTCTTCGTTGACATTTTTCAATGTTCCTTCGACGTTTTCAGCGCGAATTTTTCCCCAAATAATGCTATGTATTATTTGGGGAAATTTTGGGCTAAGTCACCTTTATGTGTGATATAATTATGCACAGCTCAATTGGTTTTCCACTTTTCGATTTTTTTCCGAACGAAGATAAGACTCCGTTTTTACATTACACGATTCGTATTTAAAATATTAAGCGATAGTTTCATAGTTAAGCATTTAAAATCGAAAAGGGGATGATTCCATATTTGTAGAAATCCTTAAAAAGATATATTCAAAGTCGGATACTCTAAAGCAAGACTTCAAAGTAAAAAAACCGATGAGTGACAATCAGTAGTGACGATTTCAAAGGGAATCGTACCTGACAGCCGTCACATTTCGATAAATGGTATCACATCCAATGAAGATCATTTTAAGTTTGGTGATATCGCAGGAAGAAAAATAATATATATAATAACTCTCTCATTTTCTACGTTCATCAATTCTTTGTTACAGAACATTACATACTAATTTATTATTTCCTGTATTTATTATTCATAATCAGCGAGATCATACTGCAAAATTGCTTACTTTCATATTTTTTAAATAACATTTCAAGTATTTTATGACTTTGGACTGCTGGAAAAAAGCAATCTTACCATAAGGGCAAGATCACGGCAGCCTAGCGATCTTTTATGCTTTTGTAGTACTTAAAATAGTTTAATTCACAAAAAAGTACCTTTATCATTTCTTAATTTTATTAAATTATTGAATAGGATCGCTAATTGGAAAATTTATTAGCATGATTTTTGCTTAAAATCATTCCCTTTATTTGTCCGTCCGTCCGTCCTTAGGCTTTGCGGTTGGCTAACCCAGTAAGCCGCCCTATTTCCTACCTTCACGAACTTTAAGTGGATAGTTTTTCGATAAGAATTGCATTTTTTGGAAGTAGTAGAAGTGAGAATAATAAAGGGAGAATAATGAAACGGTATTCGGAAATGTGGATAAACAGCTATATAGATGTGTTATGTAGATTCATTCGACCATATTCATGAAATCTTTAAACCCAAATAATTAACCACTGTTGAAATGTAGTAAACACTTTACTCGTGCATCCACTTATAAACGGTTTGATGTCTCTTTCAACTGAAACCCCCTCAGAGTATTTACCTATTAACTCATTGTTTCAGCAAAGTGAACATCAAAAAGCTATCGAAAACATTTATTGAAATAGTTTTATATATTGACTTATATAAATTTAGATACATTAATTGCATTAATTGAACATATTAGAATTGTCAGCGATGTTCTTCAGGTGCACATTGCAATCAAACGTAACAGAATGAAGTACCGAATTTGCCGTTCTTTACAATTAGTCTCAAACTCTAGAATTAGACAGTACCTATTTTATTACTAGTTTCGCTGTAAATTATCTTCTTATATCACATTATAAATCAAAGTAGATGATAACTTTGGAGAGACAGAAACACTACTATAACTAATTTTTGTGTCCGATAACCGAAATTCCTATTGCATTCGTTATTAAGAAAGGTCCCAATATGCATCTAAGCACATCAACTGACCCATTCCATAAGACAGGTTGTGGCAAATATCAGTAAAACAACCATTTCAACTTGGAATGCAAAATATGTTCCGAGTGGACCAGATAAATAACTGGAGAGCGGTAGACGCTGAAATATATCTATTGATACAATTAAATCTTTTGGCCGTGACTTCGAGGTAGGTCTCCGTGAATGAATATCGAAAATGCGGACATCTACCAATTTTCTATATTTATTACAAAATGTTTATGATTTCTGCTGGGGTCATCATTAGCTAATATCTAGGTATAGTCCAGATTCTATGATACGAAAAAATGGTCGTTTTGCTTTAAACATTGTGTTCTTGTTCTTTTCCTTGTTATATCAGTTTAACTTATTATGTGGAAGCTGCAGGAAGAGCTTAGCTATTACTTTTGTATTCATTATTTTCTTAAGAAATCTTAATTTATCCATTTCCTAAGATCAGGTGACTGAGCTGAAAGTGGACGTTAATGGTAACGGAAAAGAATAAATTCAACGATTTGCCTGAGAAAGGGAGCTATGGCAAATTCGTTATGGTTTAAACTGAAGGGGTCGAGGATAAGCGTTTTCTTCCCATAAGCATGCTGAAGACGCTAACAGGAAAATACGTTCCATTATCGTAACATTTCAAGAGCATCTCTTGAGAGGGATCATATTCGTAATAGTGGACAAGGTCGAGCATAAATTCGACTTAAGTACTTCAGATCAGAAAGGGAAAGTCAGAAGAAAATCTGGGAGAGATTCGAGTGGTGGTTGAACGGAGTAAACAGGACAGGTAGTATCTTAATACAGGTGAATGGAATCAAAGCAAATGATTAATAGACGTCGTTTTATAAATTTACTTGATAATCTACAACTCTTATAGAATATATTTTAGCAAATAACTATCTTATAACTAGGCATCCTAAGCAACTTTTATCGAGAAAGGTTTGGTGTAAGATGGAAAGCGATAAATACATTGTCTTCTCGTTATTGAGAATCTGCGAAAGCTTGTAGCCATTGCGTAGTAGAATGATTTAGACATAATACGTGGCATTTCACTTTTTTGTCATAGACTCAATTTCGTCTTTCTATTGACTATTACTTCCAAAACATTTCAGTGCCATGGGCTTTCTAATAATCTACAATATGTGTATTCCATATTGTTTTTATTTTTACGAGCTCCAAAAGAATGCTCTAGGAAGCTATTTAAATTATACGATTCGAACAGATGCATGGATAGGAAAACTGTAATGAGTAAAGTAGTAGAGTTACGGCTTGGGATGAACGAGAAATCTACGTGATGCCAAATATCTCCCTGAAAGGGTCCACCCGTTTTCAGGTGGTGGACTCGTGGATTCCATAATTCTTCAAAAGCTCAGTTGTCAAAAGCTTCTTAAGCTACTTCAATAAGTCCATTCTACGTTATAGTAGTATTCTGGTAAACAAACACGCCTGCTTGGATTTGTTAACTGGAACAATTTCTTCGAAGTTAAAGTCATCAATCCGTAGTTGAGTATGTAATATATTTCATAAAATGCATACGTGCTTTTACAATATCAGACGTAATTCTCTATCTTAGCGTTTCAGCGGAATAACGCCAAGAAAATTCGACATGAGAAATCGCGTAGAAGTAAAATTTACCGGTATTTGTCCGCAAATACCAGTTCGGTCCACTTTCTCTGAAGCGAAAACGGAGAAATTTTTCCGCAGAATGAAGAAGAAAACAAACGCTTGAGTATTAGCTTGGGAAAAATAAGGAATACAAATGTTTGTGAATGTGTTTGTTTCCGCACCGGAAATCAAGAATTTTATATTTCGAGATTTTCCCATCTCTCGATTTCACACTTTTCTCTTGAGAAGGAAAGAACGTAAATATTACGCTTCCGAATTCAGGGGGATATTTTTTCCACGAAAATACATATTTACGAGGAATTAAACTTCGATGGTTGTATTTATTTTCCTGAGAGATATTCGGTAATTTAGGAAAGATAAATAGAGCGCAGGGGTGTAACAACATTTTATATACCACAGAGAGTTATCTTAACTTGATTAGGGAAAAATTCGGGCAAAAATATTTTTTTGCAGTTTTAGGAAGACGTCGTAACTGACACTTATAGGAGCTTTCAGGCGTTTTATGGGGAATAATTTGTTAAATATGAGTTTCCTACTTATTTTAGAATCTCTTTATTTGAGTCTCAACTATTCTTTCCGGAGTAACATATTTATATCCAATGAGATATTTTATATTCTTGACATAGTAGTTCTACTAGACAGAACATTTCCGCACACTCTAGATTTCTTCCAGTGCTTAATCTCACCGTTTGTCCAAATGTATGGTTAATGTGGAATTTTATAATTATCTTACGCATGCCAAACCTCAAATTGATTGAATTTTTTAAGTAATTGTATGACTGAATTTTATGAAATACAAGGAAACAGAAAAAAATCTCCGAGCGGGAATGAGACAAAGTCCCAGTTCACAAAACTCGGAAAACACTATGAAAACAAAGAGAGAGTTGGCTAAACAGATTAAGTTCCACGAAAGCACAACAATCAAACAACGTAACCCGGATACTGATGCTTATCATCAGTTGATGATGATGAGATCAGCAATTCATGACGATGTGATGATAACCTGACGATAATCTGTATTGCCAATTCGCTCTTTATTGTGATAGAATACCACCAGGTTAAAATATTCACAATCGATATTAATTCTAAGGCCTGGTATTATAATGTATACTGAAAATGGACTTTAACTAAAGTTCACTTTAAGGCCCGGTACTATATTGTTTTGTCAGAGATAAAGTGAAGATTATATTCGTAGTAAATGTTCTATATGTATCATGAATTAGCATGGAGAAGCACAATAATCTTCACTTTAACTCTAAAAAAACAATGCAATACTGGGCTCTAAAGTAAACTTTAATTAAATTGCATTTTAAGTATACATTTTAATGCCGGGCCTAAGAAATTTTTCTATCCTTCCTTGAATTCAGTAGATGTTCATACAGTAACAAAGACGTATTCGGAAGTTGTAGGATGCGGCTTCATTATTCGTGCGCTCATATACTCGTATTTTATTTTCGTTTAAGTTCACTGAAACCATCGTAGTTCACAACTGCTGTGGCCATCGAAATTCACAATCTTCTGGTAAACTCAGAATCTGAATGAGTATGTAAAGTGGTGTACTGAATAACCTCTTTAATGTATTCCCGGTCCCGTCAGACTTTTTTCAAGTCCATTCCACCTTGGGATCTTTAATGTATGTTTCGTTTGAATGAAAATCTTCAGAAGAACTTTAATTACAAATATCGGTAACCTTTTTCATCCCTGAATTTGAAACACCTTGCATTTTTCCCGCAAACTGTTCGATTATCAAGGAAAAAATCTTTCGCGAAGATACTCATTGTCCAATTACCCTTTCAGAACTCTTCTGCGATCACCCGCAGTAATCGCCACCAATCGAAGATGTGTGTCGAAATTGCTCGTTGAAGCTGAGATTACGACGCAAAACGTTAATAACGAAGAAGGAAAAAGTCTGCAAAACCGTTTATCGGTAAAAGAATCGATTGTGTAAGAGGAAGGAGTTTCCCGTGAGGGGAGAGAACACGCGTCTCAAACGATTGGTCCATTTGAAGGACTTCGTCTCCACGTTCACGGGTTCTCCGCCTGTTGACTGCGTGTTGCTATGATACGGACATCCCGGAGGAACCACTCCAATAAAATCCCATTTGATTTCCATACCGACGTCCGGCCAAGCGAGAGGATTCGATTTCCTCGATGTTATGAACGAATGTGTGGGTGGAGGGGCTGTATCCCGTCGTAATCGGTGGAAAAGATATACCTTTTTTAGAATTAGATTGGGAGTGCCATCCATACTCTTGCCTTAACTGATAATACAATATGGGTGCAAGATGAAAGTTTCATGAATGGTAGAGGTAGAATCTGATAATGTTACTCTTCACGCACAATTAGCCTGTACACTACGTTTTTTTCAATTATTGTTATTCAAAATAATAAAGATATATGCAAAATATGAAATTTAAGTGGAAGAATTAAAATCAAAACTGGTGTTGTTCCTATTTCTTACATACGTATTGAGGATCGAAGGAGATTTTAGCTTTATAAATAACATTCTGTATAAGTAACAAAGCTATTGCTTAGAAGTAAATAAAACCACACTGTTTTTGCAAATTCCCCCACATTTTTACCTAACTCCGGTTTTGACCAGGAAACGGCCACCGATTCCATTACTGTAGCATTCACATCTACTCCGAATCATTAGTTTAGGTACAAGTACGCAAAAATTAGTATGATATAGTTTTGGATAGAAAAAATTGGGCTTAATATCATTTTCTTGGGTCCTGAGGTTCTCAATGATTTCAAAATTTGAAGTACAGAAAATTCCTTTTATAGGAAAATAGTTTTTAACTGCTTTAAATTTTAGAATTTTCATCGCCACCTTTCCTGACATAAATATCTTTCATCGAACTGATAGTCAAAATGTAAACAAATCACTGTTAGCTGAGTTTGCTGAAATTAACTTTCTTTCCAATATTTCGGGATCTGCATTTGATGGTCGTCAGTTCTCTTTATAAAGTATAGGTGCTACATCTATTCCACAACAATAAAGAACAACAAAATGATATCTAGGTAAGCTACTTATGCCCCTCAGTGAAAACCATAAAGATCGTTATGGGTCTATGCAGAACGCATTGGGATGAAGAAATTGCTATCCTACTTACCCGACGATGAATTCTTTTCCTGGAATGTAGCTCCTCTTCTGAACTCCACGTAACAGGCATCCACAAGGGGCCTGATGGAAGGAAAATATAAAGGAAAAATAAGCTAACTAAAATGGAGAATCATGAAATAAATTTTAAATTATAATGAAATAACCATAAAAATATAGAAATTATTCAAAAAATTCTAAATAATAAAAACAGTAAAATGTACGGAAATAAATGATAAATAACAAAATTAGTCGTCGATAAAAGTCATGGGATAAATAACAGGAGTCGGAGACTTTTCAATTGCGGTAACAATATATTATCTTCAGTTACAATCGAATTAAAACAACATTCTTAAAACACAATCTAACACAAAACTTCGAAATATTTTCCCTTCATTAATTATCTTTAACATTAACATTTAAACATTATGTAGATCTCGCATAAGTTACATCCCACTTGGAAAAAGTACAGCTAGTCCGACATGTAGTATGGCAAGCTCTAGTTAAATTAAATCCGCTGGAAAACCAAAGTACCGGCAATGGCCACTAAAATTACCATTACACAAAATGATGAGAAAGAAAAACATTTCATAAACCATTTCCTTTGGTTTAACTATAAGAAAAAATCAGGAAACAAAACGGTCCAGCAACTCTGCACCTTTGCAAAAACGCTAACTCTTTACTGATTCAGCTACGAAGCACAAATTAATACCATTCAATTCGTCTTTAACGTAAATGAGAGGCGAGGAATGTTTGTAATACTGATTATTTTCACTGGGAACACACATTGACAAGCTATCCGTACGATGTAAACAAATAAGAGCAAAACCATGACTCAAAACGGGCAGGACCCTTCGAATATCTGCTACGAAGAAGACTAAACCCGTTATTGTTGAAAGTTTACTACACCCACCACAGCCAGGGGGCTATCGAATTGAATTTCTTTTCAGAATCGATAACAAACCCACTCCGACTCGTAGTCCATAAAACATTAGAGCAAGGAACATGTAAAAGAACAGAACGCAGTCATGCGTGCGTTTCCGATCCCTTCACGCGAACTGATTTGCAATATCGCTCTCCCGTTATATTTCGTCGATGGGAAATGTTTGATTTGTTGAAGACCTTCACGTTACGAATTAACTCCCCAACAGTTTACGAATTCGTCATCACTAACTACAGTATGGACACAATAAAATGATAATAGATGACTTCGCAGTAAAAAATATCTCTCGTTTCTGCATCTTTTACTAGATTTGTTCAAAGTTCCTTTGAATCGCCCAACCAGCGATTGTGGAAGGGGCGTTGGCCGAGAATGATGAATAATATGGGAAGAAACTGATATTGTCCTCCAATGTAAATCACATTCATGTTGATGATTTTCATAGAAATACTGACAGAGCTAAGATGCTTAAGGAAGACAATTAAATTCACATTTAGAGCCTTTGAGCCTCACAGATTAACCTAGCGGGAATAAAAGTGTGAAAATATTTAATAGAAAATGAAACATTTGCTCAAGGTAATAGGCGTCTGAATTACGGAATTAAATCGTTATGATTTGTAAAATCTGAGAAGATAATCTATTATAGTTTTATCTTAGTAAATAAACCGATTTTCTTCACGATTTTTCTGCAAATATTAAAGGAAAACACAGTGGAGCTATGACTCAAGTCTTGAATACAGTCACTTAAGGTATTTCATTCCTTAAGATTCAATTTACCGCGAACGCGTGAGATCAGGAGGTTGTACTGAATGAAAGAAAAAGAAAAGTTTCATCGAGAAAGAGTTATCGTTCCTCTGAAGAATCTTTCCTAAAAGAAAGGGATCGCTATACCCTAATTCGTACAACGCCTTACGCGAAATTCCCAAATCTATTTCACTCCAACTCTCAACTCTGTCTTCCTTTGATTGAATCCAGACGGACTCGGCGCATGCGCAAAGAATGTCGCTACTTTGGATCCCCGACGGGAAGTATGCCCGAGAAAACAAACAATTTCTAAATCATATCTCGGCGCCCTAATAAAACCTCCTCTCCTGTCCTCCAGGAAAACTTTTCAAACAAAAATCATCGAAAGCGTACAAATAAATCCGAAGAACGTGTCTTCCAGGAATGGCCAATATTTGTAGAGGATGGACAGAGCGCAAAATCTGCGGTTGGAAGAGGAAGATCAAACCCTATAAAAACAGAGTATGAGCCCACCAGCAGTACATATGTATATGCAAATATATACAGACACACAGATACATGAATACGCTCGTGGGCGCGTATGATTTATATCTATACAAATACATTTTCAATCGGAGATGCCTCCGAGTTTGCTTTGGAGATAAAACATTTCAGAGTCAACTTCGTTTGGGATGGACACGCCAGTTTTACCGCCTCCCAGCCCTTGGATTAAGAATTTCCCCACTGGTACGACAATATATTTCACGTGAGAGGCGAACCAAAACCCTTGGGCAGCAGTGATTTCAATGCTGGCCATCTCAACTTCTTCCCGTACTTTCACTACAGTTTCGGATTTCGAGCGTGCCTTTCCGTAATAAAGAACACATTGCCAATCCCGGGGCGAACTCCGCAAAGTCTCAACGAGTGAACCAAATATTTTTTCCTTACATGCGGAAAATTCCAATTTCTTTACGTTCACGTCCTAAAAGAGCGTCCGATCACCAACGGGGGACCTGATTCGCCCCATCAACCCGAGAGCCTATCGCCGCAAGAAAACGCCTGATGAAGTCACCAGAGTCGTCCGGCTGTTTTTGCGTTTCATTTGTTTCGCTTCCCCAACATGGCGACCCACCGCCGCTATCCCGCTCGTCTCAGTTTTTCTTTCTCCGCTTCCTTCGCCCCTGCTGCGTGTATTCCACCGTCAGGGGTGACTGATGCTGCGGATCCGGATGCTGATGATGCTGGTGACCGTGGTGGTGATGCTGTGATAGCATGCCTATTGGGTCTGCGGACATGCACATCCCACTTCCGCCCGCACCAGACGACATCATTCCCGCTCCTGCAGCCTCCATGCCGTCGCAGAACGGCATGCAAAGCCAACTTCATTTGTTCTCGAAGCCGACCAGTGGGTCACTGGGGAAGCCGCCGTTGTTGGACACGCCGGTGCCGGTTGCGCCTCCGTTGGCGCTGTTGGTGACCGTGGTTTCGCCGTTGGCGGTGCGACGGTCGCCGAGTTCTTGGGGACCGGTTAACGCTCCGTGTGGGCCTCCAGCGCCGAGACCGCACTGCATGGGAGGTTGGTGGCCCATTTGAGGGGGTGGTCCACGGTTTGATGTAGGAGGTAAAGGAGAGCCTGCACCTGAGTGATTGCCAACTGTGCTCTGAAAAGAAGATACATATTTCGGAATTAGCAAAAGCCTTTGCAGATATTCTAGGGAGAATGTTAATAACGATAATGAAACCAATTTGGTGTAGTTTGAGATTAATGAGTTCACTCTAACATCTAGCTCATCGTAATGTAGGATCTAATGAAAAATATACAGAATATTAAACCTAAAAAGTGAGCAAATAATTTTAAGCATACTTGTCGAAGTTACAGACCCATAGGACACTGAAATGGGAGAGGGTGGGAACTGTCTGTTGCCTGATGATTGTTTTAACTCAAACTGATGAAGAAGATGTAGCATTAGTAGTCTACAAATATCTAGTCTACAAATATCTAGTCTACAAATATCTAGTCTACAAATATCTAGTCTATAAATAATCTACGGTACTCTGCCGTAGTACTGATAAATGCAAAATATAAAAGGAAATCGGAGTGATCGGAATACGAACCAAAGAATTTGATTATGCATTTTACGGAACAAAATTATGCAATAGGTAACAAGATAAATTAATAAATTTCGTTGTAAACGAAAAGAGTAAAATTTCCAAATTGAGGCTTATTGAATTTAGTCTAATCAGACAATTAACCTAGTGAAGACGAACACAAACAAACATGCCCTGACCAGGATTCGAACCCGGGACCTCGACGTTACTAGGCTACTCTAACCGCTACGCCACCGACGCCGGCGTAGCGGTTGGCGTGCTAACTAAATATGGAAGATAAAAAGAAAAAAAATGAGAAAGTGATTTCCTTTTCATATACATAGTATTATTTCTTGTGTGGTTTAGTAAAGCGAGCAAAGTCACTGAGGTAAGACAGTAAGGGAATTTTCAATAACTATTCTTAATTACCTATACCTCAGCAATAATAGTAAAATACCTCCACTGGAGAGTCATTCCGAGAAAAGATCTGTTGGGGAATACTGTGATTTACTCTGACCGAGTTAAGGCACCAAAGGATTGAGAAAAGACCTTGAAGATTTAGTGACCTTCTGTAGCTACACCTAGGAGGGAACCGTTCCTTGATCATTAATTTATTTGCGTCGCCTGTCCACTTCTAAAGGACTCCTCGAGGTTCCTATTTAATCCAATGTCAATTAACCTCACCAAAGTGTAAGGTTCTTCATTTTGATAGAATTAGATTGATGAGAAGAGGCGACATTCTGGAAATCTGATATCAGGAGAAACTGAAACACGTTACGCTAGTGACCTGTTAATATGGAATTCATTTGTATCGCATCATCTTGATGATACAATTTAAATAAAAATTAATTTTTAGTTTCAATTTAATATTACGCTATCTACGTTTTCTCATTTTAGAGGCTAGTGGAAGCCCATAGCTGATGATTGGCGAAATGATACTTTGTTGTCTTCCAGCACTTGTTATGAGCAGATTCTATTTTCTCTCCAAAAATATGTAACGCATCACCAATGCTTACCGTAGGATTCATAACCTGAATTTCGGAAATAATGACACTAATTACCGGTAAACTTTATTCGTACTGTCCAAAATAAGTAAATTCAAATTTATATGACATTTAAAGCATGCAATCAATACAAATTGTTTATCTTGAAAACATGAGATAACGTGTTAACTCATTTCGATTCAATATTTCTTTACAGAATGCGTTTATTATATGATGGAGCATAATGAAATAAACTAAAAGGTAAGTTAACATTGCTGTTTCAACATTTCTGTTCCCTTATCACTATTAATCAGGGAGGTTTAAATTAGATATAGCGTAAATATGTATTCTAGAGAAACTGAATTTAAAAAAGACGAGTAGCTATCAACCTTTGTAAAAACCAATCACATAATGGAATCCCGCTCGCGAATTATTACTCAGACTACCATGATAGTCTAACAAAAACGTAATGCCTCGTGAATGGTGAGACATCCAAGAAGTCATGATTAAACGAACTCAGATGTACTCGTAAATATATTATTGAATAGGTTCAGAATTGATAAAGATACAAAAATAAATGTTTGTGTATCTTTATTTAACAGAAGGTTACATTGCGGTAAAACATTTAACGCTTTGACACTTGAAGGATAAGCATATGTGAAAAAAGGATAGGTACCCGGAAAGTGGGAGGCCTGGGTTTGAGTCCCAATCTTGTCGCTATTTTTCACATCTGTTTATCCTTGGGTTAAGGCGCACACCTTATGCGCAAAGTAAACACCTAATCCTCTCCATACTTTGAGAATTCACGACAGTGTTACAATATCCGTTCTTTTGCTTAGTTGTTCAAACAAAAGAAAAATACACAGACAACAGTGATAGTCGTCGGATACTTATAAATGAAATTTTATTACGGTATAATTGCAAAGTAAAGTATACAGTAAGATCTTAACCTATCTAACTCATGTGATATAATAGTTAAGCCTAATTTTTAAGTATGTAAAGACGTCTTATCTAGAAAAAACTGCAAGGAAAAGCAGTAAAGTTACAAAGAAAAAGAACTTAAGTATTAAAGTTAACTTAAGTTTAGATAAAGACGTTACTGCTTGAAGTATTCTTTTGTGATAATGCAGACTAAAACGCTATCTTGGGAGAACAGATAATCGCCGATATTAGAATACGTAAACCAACATTCGATGTCGTCAATTTGCAATAAAAAAGCGCTGTCCCTCAAGCGAGAACAAATTAACTGCAGAGTCTCGCCCGAGGATTAATGGAGAATAAAACAAAGGAGTAATGAAAGTGTCCGGAAAACAACGATGAGGGTGGCTGCAAGCGATGCCAAGCACACGTTTGGGATTAAGATGGAGAGGGTGAGTCCGAAGGGGAAACAGAACGCACTGTTCATCACATTCCCGGAAACATTCACGTTACTCTTCATTCGTCTGAAAGTACATTACATTCGCTAGTTGCTCATTTCGTTGTCACCGAAATCAATAAAGAAATGCACGTATGGTTATCGGATTCTTTGTGTCTTTCAATGGCTTAAATGAAATTTGAAAATAAACGTTGTATTTGTAGATTTGATGGCGTTATTCTTTGGGATTTATATAAATCTCTGCGTCGTTAAAAACGAAGCCTACATGTATTGCTTCGTATTCCAGTTCAATTTATTGCGCCTGTCTGAACAGTATTCAGAGGTTTATACCCCAAACCCGTTACGGTTAGGCACAGAAAGAAATTAGAGAGGGAAGAAGCCTCACTAGGCAATATGAGGAGTGAGGCAGTTTCCCTATGCTTTTCTCTTTAGGTCGGAATGCTCTGAGTCGAGGAGGAATACGAAATTCCAGCATAATGACTCTATGAATGTGTAAGATTTTGAAGAGGTACCTACCCTAATAAGTACCATTTTCAGCTTCTATGAAAACCTCGGCTGCTTTCATATAATCACATCTACGAACAACACTGAGGCGAAAGTAAGTGAAGTATATAGCTGTCACCTATTCTTCTGCCCGAACACAAATGAAAAATATTTCATCCATCGAGAGAGGGCAATACTATTACAATGAATACTGGCCGGGTAATAGCTACAAACAGTTCAGTATTATTCATCATTAAGTACTTAAAATTGCTATTTTAGATTACTATGTTGATTTCTTAAACTTCCAAGCATAATGTTTCAAGCATGTGAAGAGAATGTTTTCCTATGTTATGGAGATAACTAACCATAGAATATATACATGAATAACGTTAATATGTTTAACTTTAGCACATTTCATACATTACGAGCAACGAAGGAGTATGATATCATTAATGATATAAACAGCGAGCATTACTTTGCGGAACTTCGCGGTAAAGTTATTATTTACTCTCAATATCTATACATCTTCCACGATATAACATGCGAAAGAGTAAATCAGTTTCGGAAAAAATTACGCCATCAATAGACCTCTGTTTATAGCTCTGAGTTAGATCGTTTTTCAGCAAATCCAGTAAACTCTCTTGTATATGGTTTTGTGGAATATGTACAGATATTTAGAGTAAACGGTTCTTTAATCGCTATTGATAATCCTTTTGTGAGATTTTTCTGCCCAAATATATGATTGTAAGAACGTATATATTCATACTGTAAGATTATGTTGATTATTTTTAAGATTTTAACTATCGTTTTAAAGGCTAATTTATTTTGTGGAGTTTGTACATACATTTTCGGTGTGAATTTATTTGATCGTTAATTATGCTCCTATTTTTGTGCACATTTCTATGATTGTAAGTAAGTTTTCATTGCCACCAAACACCAATTATTATTTTATTTCTTATTTTTATTCTCATTTATGATTATTGGATAACTCTGAACGGATAAACCAATGTATATGCTAGTGAGACAACATTTATATGACAATAGGTTACAACTGGTACCTAAATCATCCAGAATTTAGAACTAATTTTTAAGTATGAGTATGAAAACGATTTTGTCGCGAGAGTAACTGTGAAGAACTGATTCTACAGTGTTATAAAGTAACAGCAGCAGAAAATTTTGAGAGCCAATGCAGTAACAGGTAATAACTTTGCATAGATATTCCTATGAAGAAATTCAGTGATGAGGGAATCTTAAAAGAGCGGAGTGGAGATATAATCTCAGCGTCCACGACCGTCTGTCCCCTCTCGTTCACACCGTAACAATCCCCCTCTGCACTATCTCCTTTATTAGCCAACCACCGTCGTCTTTCGCTCCCCTTACCTACCAATCAGCCCCTCCCCACCATCCGTAAGCCCACTCAGCTCTACCCACACCTTGTACCCCCAATTCCCAACCCTCCCTTATGTCGGTCACTCCATCCAAAACCCGACTTTAATTTCGCGCGCCCACGTTCTCCCGCTAATCCCCTAAATCATTGTCATTAATCACGATATTAAGCGGGGACGTGTGGTGGCAGCACTGTTCTGGCGAGATAGGGAAGGAGGCGGCGGGAGATGAAAATGGAATGAGTGAAGAATATGAAGGAGTGATAAATGCTCGAGACGCAGATACATTCCGTAAATAAAGCAATCCCTCTTATTAACTACTATGACAACGATATATTGACCCTTTTTTCTCTGTTTCCCGCTGCTCTTGTGAAAATATAGGTTCTTACGTGATTTTTGACCGGGCTGATGGATTTAGTAATTTACCGACGCATTAAACTCTGGAATCATTAAGCAAACGCTTCGAGTACGGAAATATAGCGGGTTCGGAGTGCTGTTTATTTTATGGTCATTCTTACACTGAGGCCAGAGTGTTATTATGCTGCTGAAAGTTTTAATATGTAAAAGTAAGTTGAAAAATAGGTAATCCTATTCTAGAGAATAGGATTATATAACAACCAATTATTTTCATGTCTGCAAAGACATTAAAACTACCTACTTCCTTCTTTACCTGAAATAATAAGAAACATTTCATTTTAGATAATACAACCTCCAAATCATTACAGAGAAAGAAGAAAGAAAGTAATTTTAACTACTTTCCCATCTGAAAATTATCTGAGTTAAAGCAATGATGAATAAACTTTATTATCACGGGAAGTATATTATCAAAATGATTTCACTGACACCTTAAATAATGAATGATGGAAACGGATATTAATGCTTCACCTATTTCACTTCCTCTTTAGCATGCAATCTCTTATGGTTTTTGTTTAGTTAAACTATACTGTTTGTTCCTCAGCATTCAGAATTTTTCTTAATATCAGAACTTATCTTCTAGATAAATTTGAGCTCAAATGCATGAGATTTATCTTTGGGATTTGCTTACATTGTAATTAATTTCTCTGTGAATTTCTTTTCATTTTCTTTATTTAAATTTCTAATTCTAATATCTCATCAATTCTTTAATTTAGTATTCAGCTTCCTTGAAATTCTCCTCTAATAAGTAATATTTATAGACATTTTATATTACTCTTTAAAACAACTTTTGATAGCTATGTCTTCGGCATATCAGGTCAGTGGCTAATGAGCATAATAAATAGCTACTTTTGTTTTATTAACAATAGAAACAGGGGAAAAGGTCAATAAAAACTGATGAAGAATCTATGAACCCCAAACTATCAGGATATTCCAATCTACGAGTATTATCCATAGATACCAATTCAACATAAAATATCGCCAGATTCACCCTATAGAAATCTAATAAGTCGCGAAACTCAGAAAAAGAATATCACTAAGAAGTAGTTGACAAATGCATTAGCTTAAATTATCTTGCAAAAATAAAATACGTGATTATAAGTATAACAAATGATATTATAAATGCACCATAAGTTTTTGTCAATTAAACGCAATGCTGTTTGAATATTAAAATTAGTCATATATCTCATATTGAAAGAACCTAGAGGAAGGTCAACGTATATGAAGATGCACTTTGGACTGCTATATGTAACCAAAAGAGAAAAAAGGTCGCTGAAGAAACGAAAAAGTAGTTATATCTAACGACAAATTTGTTGAATTGCCAACTTTGATTCTATTCTTTGAGACTATCAAAATATTAATGTGGTGACATTCTAAGTTCCGTGATTCCATCCGCAATGCCTTTCACAACGCACTCGGTAACTTCATACGAAGTTGGTTCGCAATGTATCAACAAGCGGAGTTTGTTCAACGGTGCAAAAAACGGACGCGAGAACGAGCATCGTCAACAATGCGGGCTCACAACTCTCGCCGATTGAAATCCTCTCTCTGAAAGGGAACCGAGAGATTTGTGGATCGCTCGAGACTTCGGGGGGTCGCTATTCATTTTTTCCACCCGCCATCTTGTCCAGTATTTCACGTTTCCCGCCTCTCCAAAGCGCCATCGATCACGCGTTATCCGCGAAATCCCAATTATTATTTTTTATCAACAGAACGGTTCGCGTAGCATTAGTTGAAAATATATCTCCTCGCAAAAAGGCAGATTGTCGGAAGGGGAGGGAAAAAAACGACGGGAGGGCATTTAAAGCAAGTTGTCCAGAGTACATGAAACGCGTAATCCGCCATTTTTCTTTATATATTGCGCGCTACGACGCTTTCTGCGAATTAAATTTAACTCCGAGAGAGGCAGCTCTTCCTCCGTTTGATCGCTTGCGAGAAATACGGTAGTTTGCGAGGGTCCGTGAAAAGCTTTCGAATTTTTGTCCCTCGAAAGTGTAAATGGATTTATCGCGAGCTGTTCCAACAGGTTTATTTTTCGACGTATTCGGATATATAGCCTGTTTCTTCGATATTCTCTTTTCCTCGCTCTTTATCGATCTTCTTTGGTAGAAATTTCTGGAGTGAATCAATACTAAAACTCACGATTCAATGAAGCGTTGGTTCAAAATTAATCGACTTTATTCCCTGTTCGGGAATAGGTTTACATATTTTATTTCGCCGTATCCATATGTATTTGGAAATTATGCGTTGAAAACCCGTTATGAATTTTAATCCATAAAATACTAAGCATTATCCCAGAAATTGATATGGGAAGGAAGTACTCCGTGGAACGCCGTAACAACTGGTATAAACAAAACTTGCTAAGTCCCACAGGATATTTTATTACGACCGGTTTCAACCATTGACAGCCATCATCAGGTGATCACCTGATCAATAGTCAGAACCCGCAAAGTGAATAATCATATATCTATTTTAACTTATTGTGTTCTATTGTAACATAAATTTATACTATTATTTATTGCATTCAACCACACAGCCGGTTCATGTAAACTGAATTCCCTACCACTTAACGTCCTTTCCGTTATTCCTTGAATTATTCCGCCTTTGTAAAACCATACAACTTTTGCCTTAGTCTTATAACTTTTTTCCTTGCGGTCCCCCATCAGTTACTTTCTTTACCAATTCCTCTCTTATGAACATCTATCCAACCCATTTTCTCTATCGCTGCTTTATTACTTAAACCATAACCTCATTATTTGCCACCGTCAACAGCACAACTTCCTGCCTGACTTGTTCATATTACCTGCACCTACTTCTATAATGCCTCCGATCTTTCGATTCCTTCCGATTGGATGGCCCACGTTTGGCACCCTTAAAGCGTAACATCTTTTACTAAGGATTTTGCCAATTTTACCCTCTATCAAAGCCTTTTGCCATCAGCAAAAGTTATTACTAATGAGAAGAAGAGAGAACACAACTTTGTTGTTGTGCCTCACCTCCTTTTGGTCTTTCAAGATATTACGCCTTATCATACTGATTATATTACACTTTCATAATATGAATGAAAATATTGTGTGGCTTAGCAGAAGAAAATCGAGAACAAATAGGACGTCAGGTGTATCTACGTGTTACAGTAGTTATGTTTGAGACATAACTACGAGTAGAAACTAATTTATCTACAGAAACCGTCATAATGTACGATGAATGTCTACACACACATATTATCGTAATATGTTATCTACGCTTGGATGCTACTGGCTTTTATGATTTATATGTAAAATAGAAACGATTTAAATCCAAAAATGTTCTGCATGTGGACGCATCACCTTCATTAGTATTCCACCCATGACCAAGAGGGTTACATTTTTCTGCTTCTATCTTTAGATCCATAAAACCTAGATCATCTGAGTAATAAAATCTTTTCCTGCCCTCTTTCACTCTTTCTGTTGTATTACATAGAGGAACAACCTGCGTTATCATGTATTATTTATATAATCGACATATATGCTAATTTCACCATTTTAAGTTAGGTATAACTATTATTTGACTCCTCTATTCCGTTCAGCTCTTCTTCATTCATTGTCTTTATCACATTTACGCCCATTTCCAATTCATGATAATTTTTTGCTCAATATTTTAGAATGCAGAAACATGGGTGGCTCACGAATAGAACAGTCGCACAATTTCACAGCTCTTTCCCAGTATCTTGACGAAACCTCCAGAATTTTGAGTTGAGATAGAAATTAAGATACGTTAAATGTCGGACACAGAAGTAGAGGTTATATTATCTACGTTGCCTGGATATTAATTTATTTCCATGTAAGATCTCAAAAAAATACCTTTGAGATTAATAAACCATAAAAAGTGGAGCTTTTGTTACATATTTCTTCATGACAACGAACACTGTCACATTTTGTACACAGGACAGATTACTAAGATTAGGAAGATGTGCTTCCTCACCTTTTATGTGGCACTTTTACGTATTCACTCACGGTTCCTAAGTTACTTAGCTTCAAAAAGAATTAACATCGACAAAGAAGAGCAAAATATCCAAGTGATGGAATTCTCCGCTTCTAAATACAATGAGACTATAAAATAGCTCAGAAAATACTATATATGCATAATGTAATATAGCAATAATAATAATAATAAAACGTCTTCATTAAAGGGCGAGATTGAGACTTTTTAGTCCCTTCTTACATCTAACCATTTGTCATCGAATATTAAACAAAGAGATAGCATTTGGGAGAGGCGAAAGAGCAATAGAAAGGAAGTGTTATGTGGATTAAAGAAAAACCTACGTCTGAACGTAGGAAAAAATATATAAGTAGTAAGAAGTTCTAATGAATACATAGTACGCTGAGAGCACACTCTTGGTACCCTGTTGTTCTACGACACCGGCTGGGAATCACTGAGTTAGGAAATACTTTTCATAGTCATTAAGAAGCTTTCTATAGAATTAACACAGCTTTGGTCTCCTCCAAAATTCTTCTTAATTAACCTAAACCACTTCCTCTATCCAGGCAAAAACTTCTGAATCACACACACTTTAAAACCTAAGAAATCACATCTTCTCCTTCTTAAACCACTTGAAACCTCCACTTCCATCAAATCGACGTTTCTTTTCAAGCTCTCCTTCATGCGGACCATCTACGGGGATCTCTTAACGCTACTTCCACACCGCGTTCATCCATCACCCCCACATCACTCCCTTTATCACCCCCATTCTTCTCCCGCTTCTTAGACGTCGGTTATATCGCAGTAAATTAACCTTCGTCGTTTCCTTCACCGATTAAGAAATCTCGCAGCGAATCCTCTCCCGCGACTGTAGAGAATCGGCTTCGCTTGACTACGCATATAATTCCTTTTGATAGATTGCTTCCAAGCGGAACATCGTTTGCATTCCGAACCGTCGCCCTGATGATCGTCTGCGACGCGGAGTCCTTAAGCCATTCCCTTCCCCTTTGCGCCCTTCCTTTCATCTGAGACCCTTAATCCTGTATACCGCTACACTTTTACTGATCGCGCCTCTATTGTCGGTATGCCAATTGGGTATGACAACACTCACTTTAAGTTATCTTTATTTTTTTATTTATCAAATAGCCACCATCCCACACACTCGAATAGGAGCGTTTGATCATATTAATATGAATACTAGAACAAATACTAAATACTATAATAATAATATGAAAATAGATCTTGGGGTGCAGATCTAGTTCGCCTCCTCGAGGTGCACCCTGGGCAATGCTAAATAACCAGACTTAACTAGAATTTACTGGCAGTCGAACAACCAAATTAGTCTCTCGACATCCATTACTCGACTATTGAGTTTAAGCTATCTGCTATCATGGAAAGGAAAAGGGTGATAGGTACTCGTAATTTTGTACAATAAGGTATGGAATATTCCCAAGGAGAAGGGATACGAAAAGTTTGACAGGACCGGGACTCGAACCCGGATCTTCCTCTTTACGGGTGATTGCTTTAGCCAATTGAGCTGATGCGCCAGACAAAAATAGACTATCGTGGCTGTGGACGATGCTACTGAGTCAGACGAGCCACTCACCATTGCTCACTAACTCTCCCGAACGGCATGCCATATTGTTTAGGCCCGATGACTCACTTGGCTAGTTATGAAAGTAATAGAAGGGAACTTAATGAAACAGTTTTCATTATTGTATGTAAGGAACTATATGAATGCCTACTACAAGAATATGATTAATTCCACCATATTCATGGAATCACTAAAGTCAAACAAACCATGATTAAATGTAGTGAGCTCTTCGCTTAAACAGTTTCATCGATGGTTTGATGTCTCTTCCTACCGAAACCCGCGCTGAATGTTTACTTGGAAATGGGTGAAAAGTAGCTTCACACTAAGGTTTACGCCTAGAAATATTTCCTCAGGACATGAAAAAAGTCTGACAGAACCGGGATTCGAACCCCGTTTTTCCACTTTCGGGGTGACTACTAAGAGCAAAATATTGGATTAGCCCCTCTATCTTCGCCTTTAAGGCAAAAGCGATGAGTAGGGAAGGCGTTGATTCAAGGACATTCCATTCGTGAGCCGTAAGCTACCCCTTATACAGAAGTGGGACTCAAAAATTTTAGGAACTGGTTCTCATCCCGAGAGAATATGCAACCTCGCACTGCGGTCTTAAGTAAGTTTAACCATATTAAATATTTTTTAGAAACTTTAAATGAAACAAGAAACAAGAATTTTATGATATAATGTGGAAATTATATTCTTCTGGTTACAGTACCTCTACGTATCAGGTGAAGATCCAAAGCATCGTCAAGGGGAGTAATTTTGTTAAGGGAAGGGCAAACTTGCCACGGTTTAAAAAATCTTCCTCGTGTGCACATCTCCAATTATCTTTTAAATGCAAATTTGTCGTGATAAATGTAGCAGCTCTAAAGTTATTGTGGATAAACTTCACATTCCGATTCAAATTCAAGCTCCCTAACCGTTTATAACGGAAGAGGTGGAAAGCAAGTACTGTTTTGGAAGAGAACGGCATTTGCATCTTAAACAAATTTGCTTCCATATGCTGACTAGAATATTTATATTTTATAATTTAAAGCATCTGCATTAGTGTGCACAGAATTACTGTAATTTGATGTATGAAAAGGTAATTAGGTACGTGGAAGCAATTAAGTGCCCAACAGAGTAATATTAAACAAGTCAAGTGATTAAGTGTGGAGATTAAATTAGGTAATTACGTGCGTATTTTAGCCATACAAAGTTTAGATTTTTATTTCGTAAAAAGAAAGCCAATGAGCTTCTGCTAGGAGGAATAAGCTTTACCAATATAATTAACTGAAATAGTCTTTGAAGGATCCTTGAAAAAGAAAGCTGAACGTCAGACTTAACAAGTAATGTTTCAGAAACGAATGGAGCAAATTGAATTTAATGTTTAAGCATTGAACACTGCTTATAAGGATTATAATATGCAAGAATGTTGGAATAATCCGTATAATTTGGTTTCGTTATTACTACGCAGCACCAAAGAGCCGCAATACAGGAAATGGGATAACAAGTTACTAATACGACATTTTCTCTACAAATGTCGCGTATTCAAATGCGATGAAGTATTATTAAACAGGCGAGAATAGGATTACAACCAAAAGAGAGGTGAATAACAAAGAAGAAGACGACAGCGTTCATCCTCATATTCTCAAAAAAGCGATGGAAAATGCACGGTTCACATTCTTAATCTTAGATGAAAAAATGGAAGAGAAAAAGTCTGCCGTAGTCTTGAACCCAGGTCTCCTATTTTCTAGGCGGTTGCTCTAATCTCTAAGCTTCCACGGTACATTGACCTCTATCATAGCCTAAGAAATTGAAGACTTTTTCCCTTTAATTGCTTCATCTGTATTCTCCAAAGTATTATAAAATTTTAATTGATAGTATTGAATGCGAAAACGTATGGATTCCACAGTAAAAATCCAGTTAAACAATTTAAGGTTTTCAAACATCCCAATTTCCGATTTTTACGCGGTTTTTTGCCTCCTTTTTGTACGGGTGTTTTCCTGCTTCGTGGGTTTTCCCCATAAACCTTCAGTTGAGAAATTTTTCCCCACAACCAAAATCTTTGTTTTTATATGTGTCTATATCTAGTTATATGAATGAATTTATATTTGAAATGTTTTATATACTGTTTGTGGTATTTTTTATTTTGTTTTTTGGATTAAATTAATTTTAGTTTTTTTTAGTTATTAATGTAATATTATTAGTAATACCATGTAATAACTCTAGAGGTTTGGTGGAAGAGATGCCATTTTGGCCTAACCTTACCGTAAGAATAAATAATAGCAATAATAATAGTTTCTCATTTCTAATTGTTGGCAGTACAGCCGCTAAGATTTCTTAGCATAAATTCTTTGCAAATCTTCAAACTTCAGGATTTTTAACATTAGGTAACTGAGTACATAAAGGTATGCCATATTTCCATTACTTGGATCCCTTCAACATCCAGAAGTTTAACTAAAAGATACGGGTACGATCCCGAAGACACACGGAAGCCGTGCGGATGGAAGGGGAGTTGAAACAGAACAGCTAGGAAGGGAGAGAGAGTTAAGATTAAGGGGGGTTTCCTCCGTATCATTGAAGGAGGTGGCTAGGGTTGGATTGAGGTAAGGAAGGAATTAAGGCTGCCGCAACATAATTGCGACTGTGTTGTCTTTAAGAGAAGGAACGTTAAATTGGCTCCGGAGGTAAGGGATAGGAACACAGTGGGGCTGAGAAAGGGAATGATAATAAGGGTTTGGCGACCCACCCCTGAGACGAAAGATGTGTGTGCAAGGCACTGTTTGCGCAAGCCTTAATGCCGAACCTTGAGCGAAATTAGTGCGAGTATAAACAAAAATATCGAAAGAGATTTTCGTATTAGTTCCTCACGTGACAAAAATGCATCCGATATTCTCGAGGGGGGTTATCTGGAAGGAGGGCGGCGTTATGGAGGGTTAGTCCTCTAAGCTTCGGTCGGCTGACGGGGGAAATTTGGAGTGAGGAAGGGAGAGGAAAGACGATGTGAATAAAGGAGAGGATGATGAGTAAAGGTCTTGAGATGAACGGCCCAAGAAGGTCCGAGAGAGAGGGACAAAGGAAGTGAGGAATAAGGAAGTAATTGGGGTAGGATTTGGGGGATACCCTAGATTAAGGGTTATGCGTGATGATAGAGGATACGTCCGTGCCCTAAAAATGAGAGATGAGCGTAATGAAAAATGCGTGGAATTTTGAAGGCATAATTTTTCTGGCTGAATAAAATGGCAGTGAATGTATCAACTTTGGTTCGGTTGGGTTTTTTACTATGCCGAAAGATGGACGAATGGTATAAACCACAAGTGAAGCGTAAAAATAACTCCATCGAGGAAAACACGGCTTACATACAATTCGCTTTAATGACGCCGTTTTATCCTTTCGGCAAACCTCTGAGGATGCTCCCATGGAGAGTGAAGTTTGATTTTTTATGAGTGATTTTTACGTTTTACAGTGCCGAAAAATCTTGGAATCTCATTCTCAGAGTAACGATAACGAATGATAATTGGGATAAAAACTTTTCCACTGTTCTGTCTGTGTTGTAATATTTTTTGCGCTGATCGGCCATCAAAGTTCTTGAGAATTTTGAATGTTCTGTGCATGGATTAAGGTGGTTATTTTGGATTTCTGCATTCGCAGTTATTTCATGAACCCAATTAATCCACAAAGTAATATTAAAACTTAGCAATTAACAGCAATACGTTTGAAAATCATCCCCTTTTTGATATAATACTTCTTAAGCTAAATTCCATTCAATGTATACTAGGACAAACGTGGATTTTCGTTCAATTTTACCGGCTGCAGTGTCGGAGTTGTTAGCATGCTATCATTCCCATCCTAAGGTCCCGGGTTTGAGTCCTGGATAGTCGGATTTTTCCGATTAGGGAGAGGTTTTTTGTGTTTATAAATAATAATAACTATTGAAATGTATGTAATAGGGATTATCTTCCTGATTCCATTAAAGAAGCTATTGTTATTAATTTCCGCAAACTTAACTGAAATATAAGACAAACTTTTAAATCACTTCCCTATTTCACGATAAGAGTTGATTTTCATGACAAAAGTTGAAACAGCGATGTTAAATCAAATTCAGGAAACGAAAAGAACCTATCTCCTAAACACATTAGTAATTGATGCATACTGAACATTTGATCAATTATTTAACAGCTCCTATAGAGATTGTTAGAGAAGCCTAAAATTCAATTCTGCCTGCAGTTTCCGCATCACATACTAAGATTGATTCATAGCGGGCCAATTAACATCAAAGAATAGCGATTACTGGTTATTTGAAATTTAAATTTAAACTCAGTGTGATATGCGAGACGCCTAAATAAGGCACGACTCATAATGAGTTAGATCGCGATTTTTCCTAAAAACGATGAGAAGGGTAGCTTTATGACACACAGAGGATGGAGAAGGAATTTTGCCATTAATAAAGATTGTAATTGCCGAAAGCACAGCTCTCCTTCATGTTTCTTTCTATATTTACAAAGGTCTATAAGTCATCGACTGGGTAATCATAATACCCAATTTTAAGGGCAGGTAATACCAAATAATGTAATAAAATATGTAAAGAAATCTATGAAAAATAGGGCTGCTGAAGTCAGAAATAAAAAAAAAGAAGTTTAATAAATGTTTTGTATGAATTTTGTTTTGCAGCAGAATAATTAGACAGTCATTACGAAATTTGAATAATGTGAGTGATCTCTAATCCAGAAATGTCCAGAAAGTGCAAGATTGGCGAACAGACTGATAAGTCATAATATAAAATACACAGTGACTTTCTCTGAAAGTATCTTCTTACAAAATAGATAGCTAATAACTAGAATATGAGTGAAGAGATGGATTCTTTGGAAAAGGTTTAGAAAACTGTATTTTCAGCGAACACGACTAATATTTTTGATGAATCTCGAAATTTAAGACATCTAAATGGTCTTATGATCTCCACATTATCAGTGATTCCTAATTAAAATCATAATACTTATCTCTAATAACTCTATACTTTTATCTTTGATAATCAATGACGAAAAAAGCAAAAGTAGGTCATCAAACTAAAAAGCTCTACAAGTATGATCGTTGAAAAATTTATGAAAATATTTCCGATCTGCAATACCGTTATTTCAATAGAAATTTACCTTTAATCGGGAAGAGGAGAAAGTTATGGAACGTAAGAGGCCTGATACAGAGTGCTCAGGGAGACAATAGAACAGTGATAATAACACGGGACCTAGTAAGAACCCTTGGGGCACTCGAGAGAACGCTTCTGAGTGGTTGGTTAGCCTAAGAGTCGGTTAAAGGCAAAGGAACAGTACTTGGCAGGAGTTTAACAGGCGACGTAGATTGCAAGGGAGGTTGAGAGGTGAAGGGGGAAGAGAAAATTGGGGGGGGGGGTGCGAAGGGACAAATATCAGGTGGTATTTGGGCTGAGCTGGGGGTCTCTTCGGAAGAGAGGGGGGATGCGCGCCTGGGTTGAGCACGGTCTATTTGCATAGTAAGAAGATGTGCTCGGAATAGTAGAGGGGTCGCTAAGGAGTGGAAAATACCAAGGGAGAAGATTAAGACGGAATAGTTAGCGAAGCAAAAGAGGGAGAGAGGAAGGTTTCAGTGAAAGACGGGAGAAAGTGAGATAAAGGGAGGCAGGAGAAGGTAATACGCCTCGTAAGGATGGCTGCGGTTTTGGGATGGAGAAATAAAGGATGTCATGAGAGAGATAAAGGCAGTGTTTGACGATTTGAAGTCGTTCAAGTTACATCCTACGATATGATATTTTCCCCTCTGATAATATTTTTATGGCCTCAATTTACCTCGAAGAAATAAAACGTTTGCGATGTATAATTTCGACATGGGCATCATAACTGACTCGTGTGCGTGGTAACAATGAAGATTAGCAATTAAAGATATTTTTACGACTTCAGCAAGTTTCGTGATCCGAAAACATGACCATAACTTTGTTAACGTCTGTATATCCTAAGATGAAAATTTTATTAAAATTTGTTGAAATGTGTTACCTATAAAAATAGCTCAATTATACAAAAAGGAAGCGAATTAAAATAT
This sequence comes from Ladona fulva, assembly GCA_000376725.2. NCBI lineage: Eukaryota > Metazoa > Arthropoda > Insecta > Odonata > Libellulidae > Ladona > Ladona fulva. The sequence goes on from KZ308820.1 coordinate 103,540, forward strand.
CTCTAAACGAGAAGGCACGAGTGACAGTACGTTATCAACGTCTTTTCCACGTATGCAACATTTTGGTCGTTGAAAATTTATTTCAAAAGTGCTATGAAATTTTTAACCAACATTTCTTTCCTAATGTACGTTTTTATTCAGAAATATCTATTACTTTACCATGGATGCTATATCATATAGACAATAATCTACCATCATGTCACCACCATTATGCAATACGAAAATTGTAATAATATCTGAAAGAAAATATCGGTTTAATTCAGAATGTACCTAATTGAATATGATTTGTGTGAACAAAAAGCAGCATTTGAAGAAGTACTGGAACAATATGCTGCATTGATATCAATCTATTTTCATAACTGATAGCAGCTGTTTAAATACACCAATCAGCCAAAATAATAAAGCGATGAAAAATTGTCTTAATATTAATGAGATAGAGGTATACTACTGAAGAGATACTGATGCACATCAATAGAAGTTGTACGAGGAGCATGCCATTGGGTGCAGCTCCAGGATTTATACGTTACACTCATAATTAGAAAAAATATCTCAATTTATGTTGGAAGCAAAGTGTGATGAAAATGTGCCTTTGTAAAACTTAAGTAGAGTACATGTGCTTGGGGATGTAAGTTAGAATTAAATGCATTTAAACATGAGCGTTTTGCATTAGAAATATCTTCCTCAAAATCCAACGTCTAACACGGACAGAAGAGAGGAATAATAAACCGAATTAAAATAGCATGTAGCTCATTTAAAGCAATCATATAACGTCAAATGTTGTAAAAACATCAAGAACACAACCACAAAATTAGCAGGGAAAATTTAGAAATTAAAATAATCAGTATGGAGCTCTCTAAACTTGATGTATACGAAAGAATATTCATTTACAGATACAAGAAGCGCATTGTGAATGATAACTTGGGTCCGATGCATACTTTTGTATTATTTCCTTCCTCGACGTAACATCACAAAAGGTGTAAATAATCCACCCCATTCCTGATAACCTCTGTTCACTTCGTTCTCTGAAGATGGCAAGGTAGTTCCCGAAATACGTATTACGAATAATAACCTATATCAGCCTATGAGAACCCTAACCCTTGGATTGGAATTCCTAGTAGTTGGTTTTCTTGCTAACTACGGCTTCTTGGATCATTTTTCGGAACAATAATGTGCTAACACAGCCATATTTCCCTTTCCTTATAGATATAAGAGTTCTAGACTGAATGTATCAATAAAAAGAAATAGAATTCCTCGCTATAATGAAACAGAACCAAAGAAACTCAACTTTTGAAGTAACCATTTTCCGAAAAGAAAGCCGATAAAGATGAGAGTTCTGATGGCCAATTCATTAAAGATAAGAAATGGCAAAGCATTGGCGAAAAAGATAGGGAAAATATGGAAAGGAAACAAAGGAGAGATAGGAAAGGAGGAGGAAGGTGGAATGGAATGCAGGAAGAGGAATGGGAGTGAGAGATGGGAGAGAAAGAGGTGGGATTAGCGAGAGTGGAGTCGTTTGGAGATAAGGTGAACTTGCAGTCCTGAATGCGGATGAAGCTTGAGAAGAGAACGGAGGGATGAGAGGATTGGTGGAAAGGGAAGGTTAGAGAAGATCATCAGGACAGCCATTTTAGCAACCTCTGCCTACAGATACAGCTAATTTGCTGTTTTATGATTGTTTTTGCGACGTTTGAACCCACGATTCCCACTACCGATATAATTGGAAGCCCAATCAGCAAAATATCGAATTTATTTCTCTTCGTGATCTTCCGCCCTAAGGTAGAGACTAGTTTTGAAACCCGATTGGGCGAAATTTATGAAAGTCCTTCAATAAACATTAAATTCCCTTCCCATTGTTCCCAGAAATATTCAATTCTTCACGAATAAAATCTACTAAATTGGTCTCGAATTTCTGGTAGCTTTTCATCATTAAGAAAATCGAAAAACACGCTTTTACCTTTTGTAGTGGGAAGTAACAAGTGGAAAATAGATTGTGCGTCCGCCCAGTTACGTATGCCGATCAAATTCAGCGAGAACATCGGGAGAATTAATGCAAGAGCAGCTGATTTTAGGTTTCTCCTTTCCTTAATCAACTCGTTTCAAAAGCACACGTAAAAATGAGTTTATTTTCTTGTGTGCATGAAGATATTAATAATTTGGAACGATAGGAGTCTAAATAACAGTTTTCATGGTCTTTTCGAAACGTTTCGAAATATCAGTGCAGCTCAATATATACAAAAAGTTACAAAATAGGAAAAACTAAATTTTCCACACGATAACGGAGTAGCGAAATCGGTAGCAATTACTAAACCGTTTGGAAAGAACGTTCTGGGTGCGCACCATCTTGCGCTAGATTACCCTTACCCGTTTCCTAAGTATTCTTTTTTCCTCTTCCGTGATATGGCTTTTCACGAGATAACGCCTAAAATTATCCATTTTATTTTTAAGCCCACCTTCTTTAGGGTTCAAAAGACTTTTTTAGATCTTTATTAATAACTAAATAAAAATAATAAGTTTTCCATTTAAACACATTTGCGTGTTTAAAGGTTAAGGCTACCAATACCAGCATAATGGTATGAAATGGTAAAATGGCTATCTTTCGTAGACCAAAGTTTTGACATCTCTTGAGAAGGAAGGGGAATTTTTTAGTCAGTCTTGTTTTCTTTCGATATTTTCAAAAGCAAAACCTACCCGTATTAATGATAATATTGCCCTCATGAATCAAATTATCACCATTGCCAACACCTCACTTCAAGGACGAAGTTAATCCACCCTTTCTCCCGTCGACCATCAACTTCTTCCCCGACTCCGAGTCCTTATTTAAACACACCTTTCGGGAACATTGGTTAGATACGAGGTTTCTGTAGACTGCTCCCCTCTTGGGGTTAACGGAATGGGTTAAGGTCGCGCCGCTCTCAACCGCTCGTCTAGAATCAACTCACCTCCTCATCACCACTCGCTTGTTCTCTATCAATCTCCTCAAGCATTCCGCCCTCCGCCTAAGAGCGCCTATTTTTCCGACCTGGAGAGCCTCCTTTGAGGCCGATTCTGGTCGGGAGGGATGGCAAGTTGTTAGGTCATAAACGAGCTTTCGCATGGGATGGGCGTCTCCATCTCGCGTCGGAAAGGGGAAAGGCGGAGGAAGTGCTCAAGTGTCGTTTAGAGACCGTTGGGGATGTCGCGAGACGCATGTTCCCGGTGTAGGCAGATAAAATATTTGGACAGGATAGCTTGTAAGGATGTCCAACCAGAGCGACCGGAGTTTCTTTGCCCTTTGGTGGCGGAATACTTCCCTGTTTTTCCACGCTTTTCTCCTGATGACCATTTCTCATACATCACTCATGGTTAGTGCTCACAAAACCGAACTTCGAGCATACCACTGAATGAAGGTTGTTTCACAGAGCATCACGTTTCTTTGGCGTCTTCTATATGATAGAAATTTTGCTGATGATCCTTCAGATATGTGGTACACATGAGATGAAGAATTAGCAGAACATGTTTCGTGATATGGAGGGTTCATAATGTTTCAACTATTCGGAATGAAAATAGCCAAACATGAGCCTACTTCCTAATTAAAATAACACTGATACATTGGTAGAATCAGTGTAACTTTACAACCTCCCCGGCGGATAATAGTCAATCGTCATTTTATAAGGGACAATTCACGGAACAAACACTTGAACCTGCTGCTTTCCACTCTGAAATTTTTTTATATATTTCCTCATTTCGGGATGAGGAACAGATTTTTTAAAGTTTCATAGGTAATACAGGGATTGTAAATATCTAATTATGTGTTTAATAGTTATCCTAGGGCTGTCTATTTCTACTAATACTAGTTTTTTGATTAAATATATTGTTGGAGATCTTTGTTGTTTGTTATCGTACAGGAAAAAAACAGAAATACTTATAGCTTTTCACTGAACACGACAAGCTTGTATCTCGTTATGTGAATAACTCGTATTTCAAATAATTCTGTTGTACTAATATTTTTCTGCAAATAACGGTGCCTTTGGCCCTTTTAATTGAGCAAGTAGTCAACGAAAATGTCGAGGTTGAACCAATAGCAAAGATGAGCATAGAATAAGTCATTTATAATTTTAGTGACGTGTGTAACATTATTTTTAGTATTTATGCTTTTAAAACGTTTTCGTTTGTGTACAATCAGCTAAAATGTTACATCCATAGGAGATACTTATAAATAAAATGTTACAAACCGGGAAATGCGTCGTTTGCCTCTTGATATGCGCAATGCTTGGTGGGTTGTATGCCATATTGGCGAACACCATTCTCTCCTCGTAATCATACTCGCACAGGATCTTGTTCTCACACAGATAAAACCGGTCTCCGACACAAAACCTGCAAAGAAAATAAATGAAACATAAATATAATACAAATATTCTGAATAGAATTAGAATGGCATTTTTTAGCCATGTTGTTAAAGATACGTTTTTGTATTGTGCAAATATTGAACTCATTTCATATTACGTAGTTAACCAAAGTATATACAAACGCAGAATTGATCTGATAGCTGGAATAGCTTATTTAATGTCTACCCTATCCTTATTTTATCTTTTTGTATTCGAATATTCCTTATTATAGAAAATATAAGTTGATACCCGAGATCGAATTCAGGTGTCCCAATTCCGGAAAGTGGGATATCTCGTCCCACTTATTTCGATATTTTTCACTTCTGTTTTTCCTTGGGGTTTTAGCAGCGCAGTGCAAGATTTTAGAGTAAAGTTATACCTTACCCAAATTTACTGTGTTCATTTGAGCAATTGTGTCTCGTACATTGTGTAAGAGAATGAAAAATAATTATCTCGAGGTTCAAGTTATACCGTATTTTAATGGAATGTGAAATATTCGAGGGTAATTGAATAACGTCATTCATACTCATCTAAAATGATAAGACTGTAAAAGACCTCTTCCTGACCTCTTCGAAAACACGAAAAGTTGCGGGACGGGTAGCATAATTTACTATCTTTTGAGGATACGAATATGTAGCCTGCTGATATGGACCAGAAGTGGAAATGTGTATCCAAGCAAAATTCTAATCTACTGATCTATACTTTGAGAAGTTGAGATATTGCTTTTTATAATGGAGACGAAACAAACCAGGATTCGACACGACTGATAATATATTCAATATAGATTCAGAAGATAAATACTATTTGATATGCGAAAGTATTTTGTGTGTATGAGAGTATAATTTTCATAGTTTATATGGTGTTTACGATAGATAATTTCCTTTCCGTGTTAATAGCAGGTTTAACGGATAAAAAATGCATTAATAAAACCGTTAGGTAATTCAAATGATATATTCAAACTTCAAGAGAAGAATTTAAGAGCTAATTTTCCAAAATTTAGACCTCCAAATTTAAGATTTAGGTAATACCAGGTTAAAACGTTTGAATCACACTTTAAATACTTAATGAAAAGCTCGATTTTCTACGAGTACAATAAACGTGCACTGAGAGTCGTCGATGGAAATTATTCCTCCCTGATACTCTTACTTTTTAGTGATTTTAAAACATTAATAAAACTTCTTTGTCATGCTTTAAACGACTTACTGAAAATCCTATCTTTTAAAAGGATATAGTGCCATTCTTTGAGATACGGTTCCTGCCATTTTTCCAAACACGATTCGTTTTATTTGGGAGAAACGGGCATGCCTATATAAATATAAATACATCTCTCAAATATAAATGTACACGGAGAAACTGTTGAATCCGTTCTTCTCCCTTTGAGAGATATATGTTTCGGGCTTATCCAAACCGCAGCCCACGCGATGCGAGAAATAATGTAGCCGGTGGATTCCGACAGACGAAATGGAGAGCATTTAATCCTCATGAAGAATAGCGGAAAAGAAGCGTTTTGGGATAACAGATAACCACGAACTGGAAAATTTCCGCTATGGGAGTGCGAGTTTCAAAAACATACAGAAAAGATGGAGTGGAACTGTAATCGGCACTGCAAACAGAAAACTAATGCCTACTCCTATACTGATTAAATTTCAGTACATCTTCATATTTAACTTCGGTCGGCGGCATTGGGGTACGAGAGTTGTATGTACGAACCGAAGCCCGCGGGCCGCATGCGACACTTTAGCCAATTCAGAGAGGCCCAGTAGTTAATTCTTTCCCTCAAGTTTCATACTGTATCCTACAACTTGATGCTTCAACTGTAGAAAAAGATTTTGGTTGTAATTCACAAAAAAATATAGACCTGGCTGAATCCAGTTTTATTATTATAAATATTATTATTGAATACTTTCCTGTTTTTCCACGCTTTTTTCCTGATGACCATTTCTCATGCATCACTCATGGTTAGTGCTCACAAAACCAATCTTCGAACATACCACTGAATGAAGGTTGTTTCACAGAGCATCACGTTTCTTTGGCGTCTTCTATATGATAGAAANTAAAATTACTATTTATTAAGTATTTATTGTGCTCTTATGTGAATCTTTTCTTCTCATAGTATGCTGGCTCTGGGAGGAGAACAAAGGCTAAATATCTCACCCATTATATTTCTTACTTAACATCTTCTATGTTTGAATGAGTCCTAGTTGCTTCATCTACCCTCCATATGATTTTGTAGTTTATATTGTAGTTCCTGAGAAAGCAATCAGCTCAATGGGTGATAGAATAATAGACGAACCCAGACGCTGCCACCTCCAGGAGAGATAAGAGATTGTGGTGGGGGATGGTGTAGTCTATTATGCTTTTAGTGTTGTGCTTTCAATAAGGAAAAACAAAACAGAATAAGGTATCCATCCTAGGTTATAGTTCGTAATGAGTTTCTTGTATTTGTAAATATGTAGGGTTTCGTGTGCGTTTATTTTTGATGTATTTAATTGATCAATAAGGCCAACTGATGGTTGCAACAGTCAGACTAAAACCATCGAAGAAAAATTGCAAAATCCTGACAAAGTTTAACCTTTGAAATGGGTTCACATGGGATTATTTTGGCTCTTTCTCAACTCGATACACGGATAAGGTGTCTAATGGTATTTAGGTGCTTTTAAAATCCGAACTTGATGTATTTATTGCTGGCCATGTAAATTATCTTACAAATTCTACATCGAATCCATCTATTAGAAGAATTTAAGGATGTAAAGAAACCTAAGTAGTAACTTAGGAAAAAAATCTGCACAGCAGGTAAACACCCACAGAGAAGGGGGTGTGAAAAACCTGCGCAAACCTACTGATAGTACAAGCTAAAAGTAGGATGTGTAGGAAACTGTATACGAAATTCACTTGAGTTTCTGTATGATTGTATAGCATATTAGTATTATTATTGCGATAATAGAATAAAAAACGTCTAATATTTCAAATGCCGCTGATAATGTACAGCGAAAATCACTATCTACGGCTCACGAAGATACTGAAGGACAAACACAGCCCATTGGATGTAGAAGACGATATATTAGAAAAAAGAAATTGAAACGCGGCTGTTAGTGAAATAAAGGTTTAAAACGCTCCAGGAGCCGTCCTCCCGCGGTTCACACCTTACCTTCTGAGACCGAAACAGGAAACAAGGGAAAGGAAACGGATTAACCTATATTCTTCTAGGTCTGAAAATTATAACATTGCTTTAGAGATGCAATGATGATGAGAGATGATGGGTGATTCCCTGAAGGGTGGTCATTATGTTTCCTTTACGTTTTATTCCCTTTTGTCTCAAAAGGTAGATGTTGTTCACCAACGAAGCGGCTCTTGTAGCTTTTAAACCTCTGTATCAAATTTAGTTGGTTATAATTGTTTAACCAATTTAATTAACTTATCGTAATTTCAGTTGCAGTTTCTTGTTGACGAACCGCTATTTCAACATCAAGGTTCACATTTCCAAAGAAAGAACACTGAGAATATTCCACCAAAGGTTTATTTCCACGACCGGTTTCGTCATCGAGATGACATCTTCTGGTGGCTCGATGTCGATGACGGAACCGTTCGTTGAAAGAAACCTTTGGTGGAAAACACTCAGTGTTCTTCCTTTGGAAATGTGTGCGAAATTCCACGAATTCACGCTTCATCACATTAGTTTTATCAATGCTCACATTAGCACATAATTTTTCAGTAAATGATAGCTAATATTACTCAGTTAACTCAGACGCTTTCTCCAGTAGTTCAAAGTGATGTATAGGCAAAATAAAATACTAATTTAAGTTAGCACGAAAGATAAACTTAGAGAGTGAATGATGTTTTTTCGGTATAACACCTTCGGGTTATTAGCGACGGTGATCACTGAACTTTACCAAAGCAGCTGCAAGAGAATTAATTATTTATGTTAGAAATGGTTACTATCATTTTTCCTGTTTGTAGCTTAATGCTAAAAGTGGAAAGAATATCATATTAGTTGCATGTAACCCGAATCTAGGCTGGTTTTTCTATTTATTTACTAAGTTAGCTTTTGTATCTTGTATCTTTATATAGCTGTATTTTCTGTGTTTTCATTAGGCATCGTTATTTATTACTAAAAAATTATTATTGCATGCGTTGCAGATGGACTAAGAGTCCGGTGGTAATTGATCACTATTTTGCAATTATTCCAATATTATACTACACAATCATACAGAAAAATGTAATGCTAATCACAATGGTGCTACGTTTTTGCCAACTACATACACTAATACAGTACATCTAATATATACCCTCACAATACTATTTTGTAATATATACCAAAACATCATAATTCTTTGTCATACAATCGCATTACTCTTCTCCTCCTTGAGGATATCCAAAACTTGAGTGTGTCTTAGACTAGGGTGTGTTCTGGATTCGAAAATACACGTTCCACTCAATTCTCAACATACTAATCGACGAAAAAACATTCTACAGATAGTTACAAAGGTAATTACGACCCCAAGACGGGGTGTAGTCGTGAGAAGATGAGCCTTTTTTTCCTCCCCCGATCTGCAAACGGCGGAGAGGAGATGGAAGAAAGAAATTAGTTTTAAGGCGGAGTATTTGGGGGGGAGGCGGTAACAAATTGTGGGAACGAGGAATGCTTCAGAGGGGATGCGGTTAATGAGACGACGCCAGGGAGGAATTGGAAAAGGGAAGAGGAGGCGCGGGGGGAGTTGTTCTTTTCGGAGGTGATTGGTAAAATGGGGTGATTAAGGTGGTGGTCGAATGGGGTGAAAGAATGAGGCGAGGAAGTGGAGTGCCGTTAAAAGAGTGAGAAAACGAAGGAGGGACTGGAAGATGCTCCCTTCTTAAGACAAGTAACAAGATGCCGCTGATCTTTGTCGCATGGCGACGTCAGAACCTTACTAAGAATCGAACGGAACAAGTTCGAGGACATTTGGGGGATCGGGCTGTGTCCTTATGTATAAGTTTCTCACAGATAAGTAAAATATATTAATTTTATGTCTGGTTGGTTGCATGAGTATCTAAAAATCAAATTTTCGTAAAGCAGGATAGAGACTAAGCTATTAGGATGATCTGAGAACCTAATATGCTAATTGAAATCTTTTAATTACTCAGCAGTACTCACGCGAGACCTGGTACTTTCTACAGTCATTGAAAGCTACCATGGTGGACTTTCTAGGTTCTAATTCACTATTTATCTCCCTATTTCCCCAGTTTAAACTCTGCTGCCCATTCCTTGAATTGTTTTTCATAAATGTTTTTAAACCTAACCTCATAATCGTAAAGAGAACTAATCCCTTCAGAAATATTTTTATTTCAATCACTGGAGACGTAGCTGGAACTAAACAAAGTGTTTTTGGATTCTAAATAACGCAAGGCCAACTAAGGAAATGCATCTTTCATTAACATTTGAACCATGTTCATGGCTGAAATGATAATGCGAATGACCGCAGAAGAAAGAGTATAGAGAATGGAGTTAATCGTAAATCCTTATTGAATTATTAAAATTACTATTTATTAAGTATTTATTGTGCTCTTATGTGAATCTTTTCTTCTCATAGTATGCTGGCTCTGGGAGGAGAACAAAGGCTAAATATCTCACCCATTATATTTCTTACTTAATATCTTCTATGTTTGAATGAGTCCTAGTTGCTTCATCTACCCTCCATATGATTTTGTAGTTTATATTGTAGTTCCTGAGAAAGCAATCAGCTCAATGGGTGATAGAATAATAGACGAACCCAGACGCTGCCACCTCCAGGAGAGATAAGAGATTGTGGTGGGGGATGGTGTAGTCTATTATGCTTTTAGTGTTGTGCTTTCAATAAGGAAAAACAAAACAGAATAAGGTATCCATCCTAGGTTATAGTTCGTAATGAGTTTCTTGTATTTGTAAATATGTAGGGTTTCGTGTGCGTTTATTTTTGATGTATTTAATTGATCAATAAGGCCAACTGATGGTTGCAACAGTCAGACTAAAACCATCGAAGAAAAATTGCAAAATCCTGACAAAGTTTAACCTTTGAAATGGGTTCACATGGGATTATTTTGGCTCTTTCTCAACTCGATACACGGATAAGGTGTCTAATGGTATTTAGGTGCTTTTAAAATCCGAACTTGATGTATTTATTGCTGGCCATGTAAATTATCTTACAAATTCTACATCGAATCCATCTATTAGTATTAGTATTGGTAAAAGTGCTTGGACAGCTTAGGTCATTTCGCACGTGGGCCCCCACCGGGAATCGAACCCAGGACCGCTTTCAGCGAAGTCGAACGCGTTGCCCACTTGGCTATGCGGGAGCCTCGAATCCATCTAATGATAACTCATAGCATATTAAATGTTCCCTGTTTTTTTTCTAAATGATTCATTTCCTGCCTAATATCGAAACTATAAACTTAATATAACTAAACTAAACTTAATATAACTAAGTTATATATTTTGTTCATATTCTTGATAGAAACATAATAGATGGTTAATTTTGAGAAGCCGAATACATGTGCTTCATTACAATTCAGAAGATTCATCCAATTCTCATTACTACCAATCATTACAGATAAAAGATAATATATCCAAATTGAATTCTAAAACACAACTTCAGTTTGCACGGAAGCTTAAACATATATCTACAAAGACCATTAATAAATTAAAATTTATACATACATCTTTTATATCGTAGCTTGTGCATTATATTAGAGTTCAAGGGGGCTTAATTCAGTTGAAAATATAAAAGTGTTTTCTTAGAAATTTTTCGTAGCTATACCACACGGAAGCGTAATAAAAATGTTATTAGAAAACTCATCGTTAGCCTTCGCCTGCTTATTGTAGGCAGTTAAATGTAACAGAAATGTAACTTTGACTGCAGCACCATCTTCAGTCAGATATTAAACCTATAAAGTATGTTAAGAACCTATAATTATACCAAGTATTTTACTGTGAAGCGCTTTTCTTAGATGCATGATAGAGTAACAGGAGTTTGAAATGTATTTCTTTGAATCGCCACAGGATAGAAATATAATTTTTATCGGTAACAAAAGTTAGAATCTTGCATAGGTATTTGGTAGTTGCAACTTCTGAATGTATAATTTTCTTGCAATTTTTTCCAGGATTATTTAATTCGTTCCTCTCTTTTTCAATGAGCTAATACTTCCGGTAAGTGCATCAGTTTCGTATTTTGCGGACAGCCTGGGGTATTTTGTTTCCTTGTACCTCGCGATTACATGTCCCGTAAAACATCCTTAATTTTCAATGCAGTCCTTTTTTCAACTTAACATTTACATTATTAATACACATACAGATACACTTAATCTAAACTCGCCGTAGCGTCACCGCCAGTCCAATTTATATTATTAGTTTCGAAATTAACCGATGAATATATAAGCCAGGCTGCAAAAAAAAGTAGTATTTGAGTATTTCGGGTTCCCATCGTGAAAATGGCCGGATAACTTCGCAACATTGCACATTAATTTTTAAAACAAACAGACTTATCAGCATCAGATATTTTGGATGAAATACGTCTATCCTTTTTGGCGTTAGCTAACATTATGGAAGTATCTCTAAAAGAGGATCGTCAAAAGTGCTGTCCCAGCTTGTTTTCCTCCCATCTCTTCCCAGATATCTTCCTACCCTTTGGCAACTCGCGATTATTTCTGCCCTAATCGCTCTCGATGCCCGAAATTCCCAGAATTCCCGTGTTCGCGTAAGACGTCATCAGATGGCGCCCCGATCGCGGCCAAACTTTCACCGCGAGTTTCCTCCCTCGATTGTCGCCAAACAGATCGCTATTTACACATAGCGCCCCTTCCACGACCACCTCAGAACAAAACCGGAATAGGAAAGTGCGTTCATTAACCCGCCGATAACAATAATGGGAAAACTTAATCGATTTTTTTCGCCCGGCCGCCATTTTGGCGCTGCAGTTTGCGGCGCGCAAACAAATTAATAAATCACGCCCTTGCAAACAAAAACGGAGCCGTGCCAAAATGAAACGATAAAAGCGCACGCTAATCATTTGCAGCGGGAGCGGGGAGGGTAATTACCATGGCAAACGGAAACAAAAATAATTTATTCGCCCATTTACGTGCGCGGGTGCGCACACACGAATTCACGCTCGGTCGGAGAGACTTTATTGTTTCGACATTGATTCGGAATCAGTGAAATGCAAACAGCCCATTGTCCTCGAAATAGATTTCCGAAGTCAGGGAGGTGAGGTGGAGCTTTGAAGAGGGAGGGGCTTACAAAGGATTGGAGGGGAAGAGGTGGGTCGCGTGGGGAGGAAGGAAAATATCAAACCGCGCAAAAAAAGGAATCGCTTTCGAAATATACAAAATATACATTTCTCTTTGCAAATACGTTGGATTCCGGAATATTCTCTGGAATTCTCCGAGAAAAACATTGGTACACTAAATATCCCATCAGGGGTTATCTCTATGGGAGATGATTTTTTCTCCCTGCGATCGAGATTACAGGAAAATGATTTTAATCCCACGGAACAAAAGTGTGGAATATTATGATAATCATTTACTTTAATCATTAAAATTTCATAAATATTCATTGTATCACCAAAGTGATTAAAAACCATCAAATCCTTAAAATACGTATATATTTTACTGGGTAAAACATGATTGATTAATTATTTTTGCGATGCATCATTCGCGCATTCGATGTCTTATTTAAGAATTTATTTAAAAGACTTATTAAACTATTTAGTGAATTAATTTATACACTTACAGAACTTGGTAAAGAAGTTTCGAGTACTTGTCTTTTTTAAAAAGGGAGTTGCTTCGTAGGAATAAATTCATTAAATATTGTCTGATTAATGTAGTTATGGATGATAAATTATATACAAGTGTTATATAAATTATATAAATCATAAAATCTTTATCTTCAAGACTGAAATGCTACCACTAGTAATTTATTATCCGGCTTTCTTGATACGCTAGAGAAGTTGGGGAAATAATAGAATCAGGATGGCACACTTGGATAAAACCAAAAACTATATTATAGTTGTCATTTTCAGTATAATCTGCCCTTATATTCAATCATGGAGACCCCTTGTACTTTATAGAGACTCTCCAGATTATTGGAATGTTGATTAGGTTATGATTGCCTTCAGGAAAAATTCAGTGTAAACTAACTAATAATGATATAAACGTATTAAGCGGGTGAATTCGATACCTCCTGAGCGGAGGTTAATAATTCACTTACTGATAAGCTATTTTAATGAGACAACGATGAACTATAGCGTATCTGGATTAAAATAACCAAATAAGATGAATAGGGGAGAAATGAAAAGACTACGACTGAATTCTATAGCCATGGTGCAATTTTTATCGCATACATTAGGCATGATGTGAGAATCGTACCCAAAAACTTCCAAATTTCTCACAATTATTGAATTTATTGAAAATTCTCTGTATTCAAGATTTTAAAGGAGAGCAAATTGCTTGAAAATTAGTCATTTTACTCAAAGACGGTAGAGCAAATTTTGATTCACAAAAGATCGTTTTGAGGTCTATTAGCACGTTGAATTTTATACAAAAATGTTCCATTTAGTAAGACCTTTGTTATTCTTCTTTCATTAATTAATGATCGAATTTACTTTTGATTTCCAGGTAATAAACTTTCCATTGCATATTGCCCAACCAATATTTTTCGGGTATCGTTGAAGACTAAGAATTGAAGTTAACAATAAGGGTAAAGTAAGGGTAAGGGCATTCGACTTCGGAGAAGGGGTTCCGGGATCGAACCCCCGAGGATAATCAAGTGCAAAATGACCTTAGCTATCAAAGCACTCTTAAAATGACTGCTGTTTACATGAATAGATAATTTTATTTTATATTTTATACCTACAATATATAATACGGGGTCCTTTCCTACCTTTTACATAAAAGTATAAAAGTTTAGTATTCCCCTGGTATTATACTTATATTCTCTTACACATTTAATTCGTATTTGCACAGTAGGTTTGCTCAAGTTTACAAATACAAGAGAAAGATTAAACATTTAGTTACTTAAAATGAGTCGCACGAATATTTGCTTTTGGACATGTTCTAAGTGTTAATTATTCAGCTTTAATACCACACACCCACTTCTGTCGTATAAAAATATCATTTGACTATTCTCCGGTAGGGATATACAGATATCTCCGAAATACCTTCATATTGTGCGTTCTTTCATTGGAAATATCGGAAAGGTCGAGTGCTTCCTGGTATAATTCCCGCCCCATCTCTACCTCCAACCCCAATCCCCAATCCCTATTAATAAACGTCGCATAAACACAAAATTTCGGACGCATTGCAGCGTTATCAGAAACATCACACTCGGCGCATCCCAGACGATATCAAAAGCTTGGGCTCTCTTCCCTCTCTCGCTCTCAAAACGGGGTGATAATTAATTGATTCCCCTTCGCGGGCATTCTCTTTGCAAAACGCGATTCGTCCCTCTCTACATACATTCACGCGGACGGGCAACGCACGTATTGGACGGAGCAATATTTCAACAAAAGGGAGCAAACATTGGTCATCGCGTGTCAAAGAGAGAGATAGATACGGAATGGCTACGGAGCCGGAGTTATAATAAAATTTTTATCGCAGTTCCGCCTCTGCGGAATGGAAAAATTTGGAAGTGAAAGTAGAGAAGCGGCCTCCAGGTTGCTTTCGGGTTTAGACTCAAAGAGCTTGAGGAAATTGTGTTCCCGATCCGAAACGTTTTCTTTGATAAAATATCGCACGAATTAGTTCAACAGAAACAGATCCTAGGTGGCGAAATGTTTAGTAAGCTTTCTAGCACTGACGCCCCGGGTTCGAGTCCCGTGTTCGAGTCCCGGGTTCGAGTCCCGGTTATCCGGGTTTTTCCGAGAATGGGCATGGATGTTTGTGCTCGTCGCTTGGGTTTGTGTTATTCCAAATTATTAAAAGGATATAACTGGGAGCTTCTTCTTCCATTGAAGAAAAAATCATACTATAATATTTTAAATCTTATTTTATAGTGTCTTTGTGTGTTTATGTTTGTCCGCCCTAATCGAGAGGCAGAACTCACAAGACTTTCAAACTTTTGACGTTTTATAAATGTCTTCCCAGATTAGAAAATAGTATATTCTTTATTCATCTAACTGTTCCCGATTCGACTGCACACGTTCAAAACTGTTTCCATAAGAAATGCATGTAAAGTTCACTTTTATCGCTTGCAGGGTTTATTTCATTTGCAAAATTATATTAGAAAGAACAGCCGTACGAAATTGAGACAAGCACCAAAAGAAGGGAAATTAAATGAAAATTCTTATTCTGGCCGTGGAACATTACTTTCGATTCTAAATTGCGAGAATTTTGATGAAATAGACGAACATTTTGTGATATTTTGTGACTGTAAACAACCGGTACCCTTACGAATAATTCCATTGTTAAATCCTAGCTCTGCATTTTCATATTTTCCCTGATGAGATTCAAAAGGCACTTGCGTTAGTTATTTATATAATGGGATTCCCAAAGAGTATTGGGTGTTGCACCACCCCAAGAGCTATACTGGAATTGGAGAGGTCGAGGTTATGGCAGGAAAATTATACTTGTGTAAATATTATTAGGAACGCCAATGGGGACACGCTGGAAATAAACATAATTCTGATTTTTTTTTATAACATTTAAAACAGAAGTTTGCCTGCCCCACAAAAGTAAGCAATTTTGCGTTCACTTCTTGGCTCTGAATCATTCTCAGAGACAAATCCTGACAAAGTCACTATTTATCTGTGTAAAAAGACATTTTTTATAGCTATCTTTCAGTCACATTCTAAAAATAAACTTGAATAGTCCAGTTCGATTAAGATTAACACTTTTACTACTGCTGATTACAAAAATATATTGTTAGGATCATTAGAATCGGCTTTTATTCCATTCTAATTTGGTTGGAATCGTTAGAAAATTATATTCACTTCCGTACATCAAAGAGAATCAAGATTACCCGCAGGAATCGTTAATACATTGGGCATTAATTAGGTTTTCAGACTTTGCAAGGTGAAAATAAGGACATTTATGCTGATTTCGGAATAAATTTATGCATTTGTGGAAGACCTTGGTTCGAGTCTAAATTATGTCGATATTTTACAACTATATTAGGATTATTCTTTATTTGTACTTCCAGGAAAACATGATTACAAAAAATATTGTTTTCTTACAGTATAATAATTTGAGAGAGGTGTAGAATTTTACGAAATTCGGTTGACATGATTAAATTGATATAACGCATATCTTGTTT
Source organism: Ladona fulva (assembly GCA_000376725.2). Lineage (NCBI taxonomy): Eukaryota > Metazoa > Arthropoda > Insecta > Odonata > Libellulidae > Ladona > Ladona fulva. The sequence continues at coordinate 120,160 of KZ308820.1, forward strand.
ATATTATTCACAAGATGTTTATCATAAGTCGTCGATTCTCTCGGGTTAGCAAGCAGGTAATGTCCGGTAGGTGGGCAGGACATTAGCTGTCCGGTTGCTAACCCACGAGAATCTTCGACATACAATCAAGCAGGAAAGCCTGAGATATAACGTTTATTATAACATTGTAAGTTTTGGGTTAAACTGAATGTATCGCTAAGCAGTCATTGATTTGGAATATATGACTAAAACGTTTTTCATCGCTTTTATAAGGTACTTACACGCCATTTTTAATTCAGCTCTTTTTTTTCCAAAGAAGTGAATATCACGATTTGAATTGATAAAAGTCGTGGATTTATCATGTCATATCATAAAATGTTTACTGAAAGTTATCAAATAAACTAACACTCGATTTACAAGCCAACGTCTATGAGTTTTTCACAGAAATTTCAGCTTCCGGTGGAAGAGTATCTTTATATTTATTTACACATACAAATATGATTAATCTAGCAGGCATATAAACCGTATCATCCATTTCCTCACCAGCTTGTAGTTATACCTCGCGTAGAATGCAATGAAAATATTCTTGTCCCATTTCACCCGATGTTTACCTCCTATACGTTTGAGTTCTAGGATTGGAAATCGTCGCATTCTGGATACGAATGTCATCTCCTGTAAACAGTTGCGTTTCCTTTTTTTACGGAAACAATGCATTTAATTGCGATTTTAGGCCTTTATTTATACGTGTATACTCAATCCTTGTCTGTAAAATACTAAATCCGATGCATTGGCAGTCAAGTCTCTCAAATTAGGAAGTCTTCTTAACAAAATTCGAGATAATATTGAAAACTTCGATGCAATATTTCAATCTGTACAAGCAACATACATACAACACAAAATCTACGCAAATACCCTGCAAGCCGCCTTTCGGCGAGTGGAAGGGAGGAGACCTTAAGGAAAATCTTAATTTCAATATGTAACTCCAATAAATAAATCCTACTAAGTCAAATAAAACTCGCAAATAACACACCAAAATAACAGGAAAATAAATTAAATAACGAATTGATTCTTCCTAGTTTGTTTAAACCTAGAAATATTAATAATAGCTGTTTTTCGGGATTTTCAGCAACCAATCTCATCTATGAAATATTACGAGCACGTACTTGTATGTATGTTTATTTTGTATGTATGTATATTTATACTTGTATGTATGTATGTTTACTCGTACGTTGCTATTCGTATTGGTTTGTTTGCTAAAAGATGTATTCGAAGCTGAACTATAAATTAAAATAATACTATTACTTTTATTTATTCGCTTACCAAAGTACTTCTACTGTTTACGTTAACCAATATAATTTAGATATTCACTGATTATCCCTCTAAATATCTTTAAATATTAGACTCACATTTTGCTGAAGAATCTGTAAAACTTTTGTAACTTTAACTTTAAAAACATCTGTAAATAACTGCTTCACATAAAACTTGGTTACTACCAATTACTTTACTATCATTATTTTGATTAGTAATTTGTTGAACATGTTACGATTTTAGTTGCAAATTTAACAATTCCACTACAAAATTGTAAAGCTTAGAATTTTGTAAGTTTTCCACATTCCATTTAAAAACCTTTGAGAATCATAAGGAAGTATTTTTAGAATCTTAGGTCTAAAGCCCGTCATCCCCCAGCGCCGAGTTCCCCTCGCTCCGTTGACGGAATCCAACCAGAAGGAATTATGAAACACCTCGCATACTTGTTATGGTGTTTCACAAAGGTAGTCTTAAATGTACGTCGAGCACTCAGAAATAAATTCAAGAAGTTCTGAATCCGATACCTTATATNGAACAGGCCCGAAGGCTTTTAAAACGGTCAACGTCAGCACTAATATCTCTATAAGAGAGTGAGGAAAAGATAAGGAGTGAGGAAGTGTTTTGACATCCCTGATGGATGCGCTGAGAGTAAGACGTTAGGCAGTTGTCTACTGCATCTCCAAAAATCGAAAAACTAAAGGGTCTGCCGAATCTCGAACACGAGAAGTTCCATACTCTTCTATACGAGTACCAGTTTTTCTGATCAGTACGGCAGGGGAAAACAGTGGTAGAAATCTTGGAACTTTAACTATGACTCGTAATTTTATTAGTCACATTTTCACATAAAGCTGACTTATCATAAATATATTTACGCTGAAGAGGAAAATAGATAGAGTTTCATTCCTTCGTTAGTATTCGGTTCTATTCTATTCTAATCGAAATTATTTATTCTACCTTTTAAGTAATAACTTTAGATCATTCTAAGTAGTGATTCGATTTATTTAAATGCCTATTAACATTCAATTTGAGTATTTGAATGATAAAAACGCTGAATTCTTGTTGCATTAATGCGACCGTACCTGGTAGTATCCTACCATTACCGTTACCAGTAAGATGCCTCTTTAATATTTTTGTATATGTTTTCCCGAAATAATGGATACCAACCTGACTGTTTCCTATCTGTGGTGATTGAATACATAATAATTAAATAAAATGTATGAAATTGATATCTCAAAATCTTAATAACAATTTGTGGTTGAGTATTCAACTAAGCATTGCATCTAGACTGTGACTATAATTAAAAAATGTGGAAGTTTCAACATTCCATATTCAATCTCAAATATTTCGTAAGGATAGGATACTCTGCAATATGGAGCTTGATATCCTGCTTAGATTATACTCTTATTATTACACATATAACCTACTTTGGGAATAACGTATCTGTGAAGTGTCGTGCACTGATTTAAGTTAAAACAAACATGATGTTAATAATCTTGTTTTATCACGATTTACGAGATAAATTAACAGATGAAAGAAATCGGAAAAGATGATTAACCTCGAGAACTCAGATCAAGAGGATCAAACAACCCCCATTTGATCTCGAATGCGGAAAACTTGCATGCACCATTAAATCTCTATTTAAAAAAATCATCCCTTCATAAGAGTCAGCAGCGATTTTCTTTCACCCAACACCCCTGCTTTGCAACCCTTTTCCCTCAGACCACCCTCGGGCGAAGCACTGCAAACGCGGGAAAACAAACCTACTATACCGCTTCGTTGGTGATTGATTAATGCAAATCGTCCTCTTGCCCGATTCGTGCCATTCTCGGCCACTTCCCTCTCCTCATCCCATCCCCTTTACATCTTCCACTCGGCGTTCCGTTACAGAGAAGTCCCCTTCCATTGGGTGCGGCGGATTCTACGCACACACGTGCACAATGGGAAGTATTCAAAAGCCCTCAACGGTCCGGAATATACAGTCGAGTTTGGAAGCGGGAGAGTGAAGATTCCCGAACACGAGATCGTGCAAAAGGTTCGGAAGCGGATCGGCGAATAAACGAGAGGAGGAAAAAATACGGCGGAGGCGACCGAAGGGGATTGATTTTTCAAAGTTGTCTCTTTGTTTTTGGTTCGGGAAATAATGTCAGGTTTATCGCTTAGTTTCCGAGCAAGGATTTGATTCGTTCGCAAGTGTCCTTCTTTATTGCTGCCTTACTTAGATTAAATGCGGTAGCAAACACAGCAGTTCATAAAATAGGGGATAACCTATTTTAGGAAATATTTCCGTCGATCCATTGGCTTACAGAGGAGGCGATTTGTCTGAATCTCAATAAAGGCCTGTTGTTACGGAGATTTTCCAGTCTTCCGTAGTACTACGCTTTTGATAAATTTAGTTAGAATTTTCAAATAAAAACTGTTGCTGTATGTTAAGGCAAAGGAACATACTTGTGGAACAGAAAGAAATGCTACTGAACTCGCCGAACCTGAGAAAGCGCAGCGCAAGGCAGTACGATTTGTCATCAAATGATACGATAAAGAATCAAACTTTACAAAAATACCCTCACGTACAGGTTGGGAATCCTGGAAATTCCTTAAAAGAAAGGAGATTAGAAGATAGGCTTCGATTCTTTGATAGATTAAGAGAAAAGACATTTCCGGAAGACGTAATCGGTATTACTTTCACAGATCCGACAATGAGCGTAAATTAAGAGAAATCGATGCAAGGATGATTCGTTTCAAGGGCTCATTCTTTCCACGAACAATACGCTACAACAATAAGCTAAAGGGGTAACTCGAACGCTTAGTGTTTACAATCCTTCCCATATGCCGAAAGTGGTATTTATATAGGTGTATATGTATGTATGTGAAGAGACCATAAATTAAGAAGTAATAGACAGAGAAACAGTATGTTGTAACCGATATTTTTAGATAGTATTACCCATGCGTAAGCAAAGTAAAGTACTTCAATTAATAATAGAGATTAGTGGAGAAAAGTTTTTCTCTTTTCCTAAATTGTGAAATTTTTCATAAAATATTGTTAGTAAAAATAAACTCGTAGTATGATGCAATTATAATATGAAGTTATAAGTGTGTAATAATATTTAATAAGCTACTACAATAACTCAGCAGCTTATGAAAATTCCATCCATACGGAAATTACATTAAAAATAAATATTACCATGGCAGTTGCTCGAAAAATTATCAGAAAATGTGTTTAATATACATAAACTTGGGATGAATTCCTATTTACTGCATAAGAAAAGATTTTTTAGACTAGTTTTCTGTTTATCTTATATAGAAATCTTTTCATCAATGTATTTGCTTCTGGAGTATCAGGTGGCAACACAAGATTATGCACTCTAAATTGTTATTTGAAATGATTATAAAAAGTATGTTAATTCTCTTTCGAATGTTTGACAATAAAATTTCCGAAAGGAGCAGTGAAGATGATTTTACATCCATTTTCTATCACGTAGTTCTTTGTTGATGTGACATATTTTTACAAAAACTTTCATATTCCAAAATTACGAGGAACTTATTCAGGTAATCTACTCCAAACTTGTAGAACAAGTCGGATGTCTTAATCAACCACCTTCTCTGTAAATTATTCTGATGTTAAAGATATTTAGCTTACCATGCATAAGAAAATAACTGAGATTGCCTATAAGTCACCCTAATCTTTCTCGGATTAAAAGGTATAGATTATTGAAAAAAAAGTTTCATTCGTGTATAAGAAAGTTATTAATTTAATGTACTCCGTAGATTTTTAACAAAAGAAATTTAGGAAAATTAATCCAGCCTAAGATACAAATGCAATATTGTTAATATATTGTTATACACGGCCATTAGTAAAGAATCAGAAACATATTAGGACTGTCAGCAGTAAAAATTTGGACTTCATATACACTTATTTTGCTTCAAGGCTCTTTGAGCGGTTCCTTTCTTTGGCAAATACTAATCCATAAAGAACAGGCCCGAAGGCTTTTAAAACGGTCAACGTCAGCACTAATATCTCTATAAGAGAGTGAGGAAAAGATAAGGAGTGAGGAAGTGTTTTGACATCCCTGATGGATGCGCTGAGAGTAAGACGTTAGGCAGTTGTTTACTGCATCTCCAAAAATCGAAAAACTAAAGGGTCTGCCGAATCTCGAACACGAGAAGTTCCATACTCTTCTATACGAGTACCAGCACTCAGAAATAAATTCAAGAAGTTCTGAATCCGATACTTTATAATCAGGAATAAAATGAATTCATCAGAGCCCTTTAAATTGATTGATAGTAATGATATTTCACCACGGCATTCGAGGTCAAAGAACATTGCAGTGTATGACTTCAGTGTATACAGTGTTGCAGACGTCGATGTAAATGGCAGAGGTCTAAGTTGGTGTACTTGAGCATCCCTTAAGTTATGCAGCAAAAGAAACGAAAGAGGATAGTAGGTCATCTAAATTTCAGGATACATTTAACTCTCCGAGTAAATTACGAAAACTCCTATTGCGTAAAATTTATTATCCTTCATTGGTCTTAATACTTATTTTCCTTTCAATATTTATTCGCGAGGAAATATCTATCGAAGAGATAATTTATTGTAAATTCTATTCGGTTCTATTCTATTCTAATCGAAATTATTTATTCTACCTTTTAAGTAATAACTTTAGATCATTTTAAGTAGTGATTCGATTTATTTAAATGCCTATTAACATTCAATTTGAGTATTTGAATGATAAAAACGCTGAATTCTTGTTGCATTAATGCGACCGTACCTGGTAGTATCCTACCATTACCGTTACCAGTAAGATGCCTCTTTAATATTTTTGTATATGTTTTCCCGAAATAATGGATACCAACCTGACTGTTTCCTATCTGTGGTGATTGAATACATAATAATTAAATAAAATGTATGAAATTGATATCTCAAAATCTTAATAACAATTTGTGGTTGAGTATTCAACTAAGCATTGCATCTAGACTGTGACTATAATTAAAAAATGTGGAAGTTTCAACATTCCATATTCAATCTCAAATATTTCGTAAGGATAGGATACTCTGCAATATGGAGCTTGATATCCTGCTTAGATTATACTCTTATTATTACACATATAACCTACTTTGGGAATAACGTATCTGTGAAGTGTCGTGCACTGATTTAAGTTAAAACAAACATGATGTTAATAATCTTGTTTAATCACGATTTACGAGATAAATTAACAGATGAAAGAAATCGGAAAAGATGATTAACCTCGAGAACTCAGATCAAGAGGATCAAACAACCCCCATTTGATCTCGAATGCGGAAAACTTGCATGCACCATTAAATCTCTATTTAAAAAAATCATCCCTTCATAAGAGTCAGCAGCGATTTTCTTTCACCCAACACCCCTGCTTTGCAACCCTTTTCCCTCAGACCACCCTCGGGCGAAGCACTGCAAACGCGGGAAAACAAACCTACTATACCGCTTCGTTGGTGATTGATTAATGCAAATCGTCCTCTTGCCCGATTCGTGCCATTCTCGGCCACTTCCCTCTCCTCTTCCCATCCCCTTTACATCTTCCACTCGGCGTTCCGTTACAGAGAAGTCCCCTTCCATTGGGTGCGGCGGATTCTACGCACACACGTGCACAATGGGAAGTATTCAAAAGCCCTCAACGGTCCGGAATATACAGTCGAGTTTGGAAGCGGGAGAGTGAAGATTCCCGAACACGAGATCGTGCAAAAGGTTCGGAAGCGGATCGGCGAATAAACGAGAGGAGGAAAAAATACGGCGGAGGCGACCGAAGGGGATTGATTTTTCAAAGTTGTCTCTTTGTTTTTGGTTCGGGAAATAATGTCAGGTTTATCGCTTAGTTTCCGAGCAAGGATTTGATTCGTTCGCAAGTGTCCTTCTTTATTGCTGCCTTACTTAGATTAAATGCGGTAGCACACACAGCAGTTCATAAAATAGGGGATAACCTATTTTAGGAAATATTTCCGTCGATCCATTGGCTTACAGAGGAGGCGATTTGTCTGAATCTCAATAAAGGCCTGTTGTTACGGAGATTTTCCAGTCTTCCGTAGTACTACGCTTTTGATAAATTTAGTTAGAATTTTCAAATAAAAACTGTTGCTGTATGTTAAGGCAAAGGAACATATTTGTGGAACTGAAAGAAATGCTACTGAACTCGCCGAACCTGAGAAAGCGCAGCGCAAGGCAGTACGATTTGTCATCAAATGATACGATAAAGAATCAAACTTTACGAAAATACCCTCACGTACAGGTTGGGAATCCTGGAAATTCCTTAAAAGAAAGGAGATTAGAAGATAGGCTTCGATTCTTTGATAGATTAAGAGAAAAGACATTTCCGGAAGACGTAATCGGTATTACTTTCACAGATCCGACAATGAGCGTAAATTAAGAGAAATCGATGCAAGGATGATTCGTTTCAAGGGCTCATTCTTTCCACGAACAATACGCTACAACAATAAGCTAAAGGGGTAACTCGAACGCTTAGTGTTTACAATCCTTCCCATATGCCGAAAGTGGTATTTATATAGGTGTATNCTGATGTTAAAGATATTTAGCTTACCATGCATAAGAAAATAACTGAGATTGCCTATAAGTCACCCTAATCTTTCTCGGATTAAAAGGTATAGATTATTGAAAAAAAGTTTCATTCGTGTATAAGAAAGTTATTAAGTACTAGAATTTAATGTACTCCGTAGATTTTTTAACAAAAGAAATTTAGGAAAATTAATCCAGCCTAAGATACAAATGCAATATTGTTAATATATTGTTATACACGGCCATTAGTAAAGAATCAGAAACATATTAGGACTGTCAGCAGTAAAAATTTGGACTTCATATACACTTATTTTGCTTCAAGGCTCTTTGAGCGGTTCCTTTCTTTGGCAAATACTAATCCATAAAGAACAGGCCCGAAGGCTTTTAAAACGGTCAACGTCAGCACTAATATCTCTATAAGAGAGTGAGGAAAAGATAAGGAGTGAGGAAGTGTTTTGACATCCCTGATGGATGCGCTGAGAGTAAGACGTTAGGCAGTTGTCTACTGCATCTCCAAAAATCGAAAAACTAAAGGGTCTGCCGAATCTCGAACACGAGAAGTTCCATACTCTTCTATACGAGTACCAGTTTTTCTGATCAGTACGGCAGGGGAAAACAGTGGTAGAAATCTTGGAACTTTAACTATGACTCGTAATTTTATTTGTCACATTTTCACATAAAGCTGACTTATCATAAAGATATTTACGCTGAAGAGGAAAATAGATAGAATTTCATTCCTTCGTTAGCCGTCGTCACTGAAAATTAAAACTGAAACGCGCTATTGAAACGCGTTTTAATGATAATGCGTTAGAGAAAATGGATTTAAAACCAAATTGGCTTTCCAAATTATATCCACATTTCCTTTAAGAGAGCTTAGTTATTTAATAACCACCAAATACGGCTCTCGTTGACTAGGAACTCTTTCGTGTATAATTGAATCAGTTTTCAAAACTATAAGTTGACGAATTTTTAATCCCATTCCCTTGATTAAGTTAAAACAAATTACTGTTCAGTCGTTTATTAAGTTTTTGTATCGTACATTAATTTAGTTAAATTTTTTTCCCTGACCTTGGAAATGGCGACTTTATTGTGTAAAAAAAATGTTATAAATCATAATACTCAATTGGTGCAAATGCTCTAATTGGTACCAAATCAATGACTTTAGGGGCCAGAAAATCTTACATTTGATACAAACCAAACTTCTTGCTTTCTATAAAAGATATATGAACTTCTTAAAATTCATATAATAATATTTTTCTATAATTTCAAATTCATTAACAAATAAAAGAACTTATGGTTAAAATAAAATAAACTGATTTGACCAGTGATCAAAACGCAACCGAAAATCCGAAAATAATACTAAGTACTTATTCACAGAATCTTACCAAGTACTTTCCATAGAATATAGTAGTATTGTTAAAATTGCTTCGACAGCTTAGGCCATTTCGCACGTAGGCCCTCACCGGGAATCGAACCCGGGACCGCTTTTACCGAAGTCGAACGCTTTGCCCACTTGGCTATCCGGGAGCTCCCAAAGAATATATTCTGCGGAAAAGTACTAATTTTTATTTTTGGAGATTTCTTTCCACATAGTCACGCCTTTCAACATCGACTTTATTTGAAAGAGAAATAAATATATCGCTAGGCTTATGATGAGAGTTTCCATCGGTTCGAATTAAATTGTTTATCAATTGCTGGAAACGAGTAGTTTCGGGTTGGCCCGTTAAGATTTTAATTTCTGAGGTTTATACAAATATTCGAGAAACGTTTCACAAACGTATTTAATGCAAATAAGAATTTACGTGAGTATTTATCTTCAGTTCTTGTGTCTTAATTTGAAACATTAAAAGCCAAGTTTGATGGTCATAATGGAGAACGTGGTGTAATACACACGCCTTTTTATAGTTCTATTGTGATTTTATTAGCATAACGTGCATATAAAATCAAACCGTATCTTAAAAGCATTTTTCCCTCTTAACGGAAAAACTATCCTGCATTAGCTCTCCGTAAAAAGCACAATTTTTCTCTTACCTCCGAAAAGAGAGCGTTTAGATTGCGACCCTAAGGAAAGAGAGACCTCTGTTTCCGAATGAATAGTAAATGGGGATATTTGGGAAGGAATAGGGTCAATTGAGCGTAAGGAAATACGGTCTTTGGGGGGAGCCTTTTGAATATCATAAGAGCTGGGCTTTAGCGAGGGAAAATGCAGGAGGGAAATAGACGGCAGGAGATACTTGGAGTCTTTCATCAAAAAGAATGTCGCTTAAGAAGTCTTTTTGTCATTCACGAAATCCTTATCCTATGAATTTTGTGTTTAACCCTTGTTACGATATTTGCCTTTTAACATGATCGGAAATTGTCTGTTATCATATTATATCCTCGATAACATGGAATATTTGGCTGTTTCAGATGTAACTAGCAATGAGTATTTGTAAGTACTCAATATAGTTGCAGTATTCATCAGTTTTCATATTTAACCTGACATATACAACAGTTATACGCGTTCCAAACACGTCTGCAATCGAAACCCATAACGGTGTGGAATGAATGCTACACACGCGTACACGGCCACCAGAGAAAATGTAATAAATGTTCGGGTAGAAGGGGGTGAAGAGAAAGGGAAGGGGAATGAAAGAACGTGAAAAATGACGGGGTGAAAGGGGAATAAATAGATATCGGAGGAGAATAAGCACCGAGGAAGAGCCTCGGTTAAGATACGCTCGAGGAAAGACGGGAAAAGTTCGAAAGTAGCGTAGTCTAGCGAGATAAGAGTGGCAAAGCGGCAGAGACGAAAAACAAGGAGGATGACGGGAAGGGAGTGGGTTACGATTCGGAGATAAAAGAGAGGGAAACCGAATTAGAGCGAAAAGTTGCCCAAATGTCGGAACGATTCCCAATGTTTTTCTCTCCAGGGCGGAGAGATAAGGGTTCAATGATAAGATGACTTCGGAGAGCGGGATACACATTTTAATACTTAAGAATAAGTAGAAGTTTAAGGGGTATGATGTATGATCGGCAATCAGTGAAGTAAAAAGTTCAGGAGTCTATTTCTTGTCTTTGCAACACCTTGGAACAGAGAAAATTGGGTCTAAAAATGCACTGGAAGGCCATTCGGCGTATTCGCTATTTGCCCAGAAAATTAGCTGTCTACTTTGTCTTAATTACTTTCCCCAAATTTCCGCGTAATGATTAAGATAAACGAGTTAAACACTATGAATTTCACACACGAACGTGGTTAGATAATAATAAGTGAGTTACTTTTCAAATTCAAATCAAATCAAGTCAAATCAAAAAATCAAAATAAAAACTCTGTGATACGTCTTCCGGCGTATGGTAGGGTGCGGTGCACCCCCAATAACCCTATTTATTAAATATTTCTCTTGAGGAGCGCTCTTGGAAAGCATGAGTTTGCTTTTAATATTCGCACCTATTTTACTAATCTTTTGCAGTAAGTGATCGGTCTATTTGACAGATTGAATAAATAGTATCTACCGCGTCTTGCCTAAGTGAATTAATTCTGAATTTATCGGTCAAGTTCATCCTGATACTTGATCTCATTGTTCTTAAGATTCTCGTATTACATCAAGGAGCATATTGGTCAGACTTATCGCGTTTTTGTAGGATTCATTGCAAAGCGAATGAATTTACGCTGGACCTTTCCTTATTTACAAAAGAATCACTTGTCTACAATGTCTAATATACTCTAAATGGAGTCTATATTACGCAACGCTAAATCACTCACGAATTGTCTCGGTGCTTGTACGGATTTTGCTTCCGTTTACTTCTCCGAGTAGCAGAAACACGGTTACTATGTAAAAACAAAACAAACAACATCATTAAATTTAGTCAATAAATAAATTACGTGGACAAAAAAGTATAACGAGTTAAATAGAGAAGAATATCTCAGGTGTATAATTACGTCTAATAAACTAATCGTGGATGAAGTCCTCTCGGGTTTTCCACCAGGTTAGATGATCCGTTGCCGACGTTTCGATAGCTAACTCTGCCGTCATCCTCAGGGCGTTGAGTGATTATCAGTTACACTAATTGTGGTAACTGAGTTGCTGGCATTGCCTTCAATGGATATTATTTCTTTATTAAACGCATCTTTTGAAGGGACACATTTTTCTGGAACTCTTAGCAAAGAGATCTTTATGATAGGAAAGCGGCATTGCCCTTTTTTTCGTTAATTCTTTCTCTTTCGTAGATGAGTTCTTATTTCACGACTAATGAGCGTTGGATCGCAGTTCATAAGCTGCGATGTGATACATATATTCGGTGTCATTAGCAAATACAGCGTATCTGCCTCGTGATCTTCCTGTGCATTCATCAGTAGCTAAGACAGTACGGTTACTGTAATTAGCACGTTGCCCCATGATACCAACGTCGAAACTGGTCGTGCATTAACTGAATTTTAGGATAAAGAAGTTTTTACTCTCATTTCAATTCACGTTATGGATTTCCGCAAGATCTTTCTTATATTTGTGAATCTCCTATCTTAATGGCGTACAGGCACGCTTATACAATTATTTGTTACGATTGTTTTCCCAGCACATATTTTGACGATGTGGATAAAAAAATTCCATCGCAACCTCTCAATATTTAAACGGCACGCTTGATACTTTTAAGATAACGTAGTATATTTTGAATTTCATCGCATTAATTCAGTTTTGCACTAAACTGAAAATATCGTTTAGGTGAACTAATTTAAGATTTCTCCCTCCATATTTTATAAATTCATTACATAAGAGATTCGGTAGGTTGATTTGCCATCAGGGGCGTAGCCATAATTTCTCTATGGGGGGTTTAACGTCCATGAAGTAAACACTGCATTTCCTACAGTCCAACGGCAGGCAACTTTCAGCCCTAAATGTTATAAAGATGACATCAGTTTTTGTTTACATATAATATACATTCCCCGCGTTTACGTATTGCATACATTCCGTGCGTAGCGGCGTTTGTATCGCGTGCATGCGACAAGTGAATCTATCTCATACTTCCGTTTCTCGTTGGCTCTGCTCTCATCGGGAGGTTTGAACCCCCAAAACCCTCTTGGCTACGCCTCAGTGAGCCTTAAAGTCCTATTTGATGCCATTTATTTCGTTTTTGTGATAACTTACCCCAATCTGTTTAAGATGTATTCCCTTTTCTTCTCCTCTGTCATTTCCCCTGCATTCTACCCTCTTCAGCTATCTCTGTCCTTTAAATATTTGACCCTTTAAATATTTTTACTGTCTCTAGTACTTCCCAATTTTTCCTTTTCAATCAACGCCAAACCCACCCTTTGACAAATGCTTTTCTTTCCAGAACCTCCTTGTATTCCCGAAATATTTAAAACAATTCAAATAAGTGTAGTAAGTATCGAATATTTTTGATGAATATTTTCTGTTCAAAAAATAAGTACATTTTTTCCATCACTTAGTTTATTGTTGACAAAAATATGGAGCTTCATTAATAAAACTAAAACTCAGTAATGCTGAATAAATTGCGAGACGAAAAAAATCGTCTGTATCCATAATGATAGTGAATTTCTATCCAAATGATTAATGCAAGTACGCCATTTACACGCAGCTGAACAAATGATCAAATTTTTTCCCCTCCCCGCGAATCCCAAAATTCCTGTATTCCATTACATCGGAGATGAAAAATCAAATGACTGAGCATGGCTTAAAAACGGAATGAATTTAATTAAATTCTCATGACCGGTGAAGTAACCGATTCCGAATCATTGAATCACATTTTTAAAGCTGCCCCATTCCCAGCAGATTGTCATTTTTCCCGTGTTAATCTCGGATTTTGGTGCACAAGTGCATAAAATATCGCCCATTTTCAGCCAAAAATTACAGTTTTCGAATCAAAAATTGCTGGCGCTCGAAAATATCTAAATGGAGTCCAGCGTTGAATAAACTTATAAAAATGACGCCTTTTTGCGGATTTTTATTCACCGGTTTGACGATGGCTGCATCGAACCGAAAATGTATCTTAACGCTGTTACATAATGGATTGCGTTATAATCCCATTTATTCTTCTTCTGGGAGATTTATTCTGTAAATAGAATATAAAGAACAAGCAACACGTGTAATTTTATAAGTAATAGTAGTAGTAATTTTAATAGTGCTTCACAGTTAAGTACCTTTCGCTCGTGAGCCACCAAGTTATAAAAATTATCGTTCAGAAATACGACACGCGGCAATATATCAAATATGGTGAATTAATTCCTCCTTATGCCTAGGAATGCAATCTGTGAAGTGGTAAACAGATAATTAGAGCGATGCAACAACCAGCTAATGGAGGTGAGTGTATCGAAAAAAGAACCACCATAAATATGTGAAATGCTCTTGTTATAATTATAAAATTATTGTTGCTACTATGTTCTCGTATTCCTTAGTCTTGCGTTTGAGATTCAAAGAATGAAGAAAATGAAAGAAATGCTGGATAATTTTCAGTACATGTGAAAATATTCTGTTTTATTTCCCATCCACGATATTGAAGCGTTAGCAACACGAATTATCAGCCAGCAGAAGAGAAAGGTATCTCTGCTTTGATATCTATTTAGAACAAGTTATTCATATCTTAATGTTTTCTATTGAAAGATTATTCCTCTCCATCGGTTAATAATCACCACCTTCTTTAGTAACACTGACGGACGTTCCAATATTACATTGGCTTCAAGTAACCTTTCACTATTTCATATATCCATTAATTAAAACTTAATAGATGACAATAGGGGATAAATAAACTTCAAGCACTGTTATAATGAGCAAAGCACTACCCCAACATACTTTTGAATCCAATCTTCCTCTTTAGACAAACAGAAATAAGAAATTTACTAAGGTTATCGTACATTAACGATAAGTTTCCGAATATAGCTTGATTGGCATATTTGTCAAAGAATCATTTTCAGATTTGGAGGTTATTGCAGCAGTTAATACTATCTTTAATTTCCTTATTAATGTAATTTCTTCGTAAAATACGGGCTTGAACTCCATAACATTCCGTGTAAAATATGCTTGGAATAGCTATTCCCTCTATTCCAGAAAAAGTTTGGATAAACAATTTTCTGTAGATCATACTAATTTTCCGAGGATGGAAAGTCAAGGGAAAACATTCATAGATCTAAGCTTTAATCCGCGTGAAAAGAAAGCGATTTCATCAAATTTACAACTCTTTTTTCATTTATCGTGATGATTTATCCATCGATTAAACACTTATTCATGAACTTTATACTACTAGTTGGCTTTATCAGATGGCGAAAGCTTCAATTTGTTATACAGTTGCGGCGTTTTTCCCATGCCTTCGGTCGAGAGTAAAATTTCAAATGGAAAACTATCCAATATTTTATTCTCTTCAAAAGAGCTGATGAGGATATTTCCATAGTTTCCGAAGATTCAACAGCGTAAAGATATACTCGTAAGACCTGAATTAAGAACATTATTCTTTTCTAATTAGTATTTCTAATAGGACTAGCTAAACAACAAGCATAATTCTATTGAATGTTACCCAAATATATACAGATAATTTGGCTGTGAATATTTTATACGGCACATTAGTAACAAAAGCTGTACGTTAAAATATATTAAAATATGTATGAAACAAAGCAGAAACTAATATAATTTTACCCATGTGTTGCACTGTTAATGGGGAGATTTAACATAGCGTACACCGTAGGTTAACTTCTTATCGGCGACGTGAAAACGCCAATAATACATGTGCATGCGAGTCAGACCAGAACACCGCTAAATTGCTCGTATTCACATTAAGGTTTTGCAATTAACGGTCAACCAATGAGCGCCTGTAACTCTAATAATACACGCAAGTAACGTAAAAGTAATAAAATGTAAATAATGACATTTAAAGATTAACATAATGGTAAAATTGTTAAATCAGAAACTAGGCGTCCATGTTTTCGCATGATTTTAACAATATTCCTGAAGACTTCGAGGGTAACAGTTCCCCCGTCTCAGCGAAACCGCGACGGGAGTGTTATCGTTTAGAGGTAATGCTCTTTTCGCGGAGGCTTAACCCGCAAACTCGGAATCCTTATCATTTATTTCCTCCAGCGATTCCCGGAGTTTAAAGTCTCGAGTTTTCTCATCCAGTGCCGTCATCCTCCCTCTCGTCCCATTACCTTTCAAACCCACGTGGAACCATCCCGCCAAGACAAATCGGGGCAATTGTGCGTTAAGGATATACATTGTTCACGGGAATCTGAGCGTCGTCACCCCCCCTCGCGACATCTGCAGTTGCCACACCAGAAAACAGGGCCACCCAACATTCTCCGTGTCTCTAAAGGAGAGGCGGGCCATGTAGTACGTGCAGTGCAGCGACTGCGACTTGTAACTGATGCATTATTAAAAATAATATATCCGAGTTTGTCAAGCATCCTCAAATGTTTTGAGAATATTGCACATAAATCATACTTCGAAGTACGATAACTACGCTACGAACTTTTTCTGAGCCTTCGAATAAAGCTTTGTGGTACAAAGACTTCTTTCCAAAATTACAAAGATTTATCACTGTTTACTACCCTGTTTCAGTGATTAACTTGTGAAGTAATTTTAGATCTATCTTCAAGTTTGTAGTTTATTAAACAGTTTAACAAGGTTTAAATATTTAATAATGTCCTATATTTTGTAATGTTTACATTTTTAATGACAGAATGCAATTGCTGAGTTGTCTTCTTTAATTATACTTTGACGCAAAATACGTTTATTCAGTTTTTAGGTATTATTATTTTAGGTACAGTTAGGTATATGATTGATTAATTTTTACAATTTTCAATTTATAATATTTGTAAATTTAATAGTATTAGTGTATTATTCATTGTACAACATATGTATTGAGATCCATATCGTGATATTTTCTTTATATTGTATTTATGTTTTTTGTGCAGTAAAGAGTAAGTAAGCAGTAAGCATTTTTATGCCCGTTTAATAAATCAAATCCAAGCCAATCTACATACGATGCACATAGTGATGTACCTAGTAGATAATACTGTAATAATAAGTCCAGATGTCGAGAAAGCTAGTTAGAACGGTACTGGATAAGGTGTTTAATTCCTTACATACAGCTGTCAAATGTCCCTACCACCTGTATAGGTTTACACACGTTACCATCCAATCAATAGGACTTTAAACCTTCCTTCAACGAACTGTAGGAATTCGATCATTAAATACTGCAAATAAGCCAAATGAAGTCAGCCGTGTAGCGGTTAACGGTGTACGAGGTACTAACATCAGCAGCTCGAAAATGTGGTCAGTACCAAGTACGGATGACCGCCGAGAGGGATTAAAAGAAGGGAAAAAATGAGTAAAACGATCAGCAAACTCTTATATCAAATATAGTACTCGAAATTATACTTAATCGTAATCATTACTCTGATATAGAAGTTTCTTTAGAATAAATATATGGTTTCTTCCTTCTACCTTAATTGTTTCCACACCATGATTCGTATGTTTAGTTTGCTGCTAATTACTTTTCTATATTAAGTATTATGCATGTACCCTAAACACGTATATTGTAACCCTTACGTAAGGATTTATTTTAGGATGCTTGAATTTCAATTACTTTTCATTCTCACTGAGATTCTTCCAATTGATACGTTTTTGCGACCGATAATATTTATCAAAAGAAATTCTCCAAATTAAAAAATTTCCATTGGTAATTAATACTGATCGAGAAATCTCCTTATAATATCTGAGATACATCCTCGGCAAATAAACTGCAAAACCATCGATTTACTGCATCAATGCGAATACGTTTTCTATTTTCTCTAACGTACCTGTGGTTACACTGTTGGCAGGCGAAGCATTCTAAGTGATAAACGTTGTTACGTGCTCTCATGACCATTTCGAATGCAGGGATCACTTTCGAACATGCAGCGCAGTAGCCAGTGTTTCCAAAAAGCCTAGAAATAAAAAGAAGCTTCATTAATATCTTCCTCGTGGTAATTGAACTCCTGTGTTACTCCGTGATAAAATTTTCGAACATTAAAATTATTGCAACTCTATCCTTTGTTTTAAATTCGTCGATGAAATACTCAGAAATGGATTTCAGGGATAGTTTATTTTCAGGTCGTGTTAGAATTCACATGAGAATGAAGTTCGACTTTTACGAGTATACTGGCTTTTATTAAAATGCAATTATGATTTATTTACACATACACACTTGATTGACACACCAACTTTAAGAAGTTTTAATTATAATATATTAATAAACATGTTATTTCTAAGATATATACTAGCTAAGAATAAACACGTAATTTTTCTCGTATTGCAGTGTTGCCTACAAACTCAAGGAGAAAAAAAGATGAAAACTATCGACATGACTGGGACTCGAACCCAAGACTCCCATTTTCCCGAGAGTCATTCCAGCCACTGAACTACCACTCTTGGCAATATAGTATTATCGTGTTCAGGATTACAGCCGGGTAAATGGGAGTTCTGGGTTCGAGTACCAGCATTGCCTATATTTTCCGATTCTGTTTTTCCTTTGGCTCCTAGTTTGTTCTTATTGGTTAAAAGTTTTAAGCGGAAAGTGGAGCACTGAAATAAATTAACAGCTATAGGAAATATTTGCAAATAAGTTTATCGGTATCGCAAAAAAGTCTAAAATAGGTAAGTAGATGGACAATTTTATATACTACAATATATGTATTAATGGTATACTTCATGTTTATTAATACAAGATAGAAGAAATGATTCTTCCATCCACTTTTGTTTCAGTCTTGCAATTTGCTGAGATTATATATAAGTAACTAAGGCATGAAGTATATGGAACGTATGGAAGTATGGAAATTTCTTTTTCGTCAAACCTTGAATGCAACGATGTTATTCATTGGGTCGTCGTACTGCGTTTACGAGAAACTTTATCTTATTGAATTCTTTCTTATTGAGGAAAGAAAGGCTAAATGACATCCTCGTCTTGCTTGCTACGCCTTACTCTCTCCCCAAGAGATCATATATCATTTGATGATTTGTTATCTGATAGGAAAGGGGTTGAGTATCCAACCAGCCTTCGAAATTCAGGCAGGCTTCGATAGTGAACATCATGCATTTTGAAAAACAGCTTGGATACATTCATATTTACATGGTTCTCCTAAAAATAGTCTCACTCACCTGAGATAATCTCTCTTGCACAAGATAAGGTTTGCCTTTGTGTACAGCGTGGATCCAACTTCTCCGAGTCGACAGTCGCAACAGCCGCATTTCAGACAGTCCTCGTGCCACAACATGTCCAACGCTTTCAGAAGGAACCTATCGAATGTAAACATTTTAAAGCACTGGATTCATGAACTACATAGGTTTGCCGAAATTTACGAATACTAAAACTTCTGATTAAAACCCAAGTTACATGATTAACTTATCTGCTATATTTCGCAGTAAATTGGATATTCAGTAAAGCTATTAAGGAGGAATTTCATCTTGATATGGCACCACCTGAGTAGATAGTTGAAATACGAGGTGGGTAATCCACTCGAAGGTGGGGAAGATTCTTATGATCACAGATTTGTATAATTCTTAAACTCGGAAAAAATAGTGAGAGGAGTTAAGATGGATAGCAAACAATGGTGCGCCATTGATTGGTACAATTTCACATAGTCCTGTTTATTACTTTTACATACTCATATAAGGGAAAAGATAAAAGATAGTTACCTATCTGTGATCCTTTTGCCGCAACCAGCGCACTCCTGCACCCCGGAAGGGTTAGTGGGTGCCGCTGACGTGGGCGCAGAAGGCGGAGCGGCTGAAATCGCCGCAGCTGCAGACGATGATACTGAAGATGGCGTGGAGGCGCATCCATTTTTCTGCACCTCCACTTTCGTCACGTCCATCGTCATCCTGAAATCACAAATATCCTCGTTTATTCCCGTGTATTTTGTCGTAATTACTCTATGAATGTCAAAATATAACGTCAACGCGATATTACATTAAGCCGTATGCTTCTGAATGACTTAATCACACAAACTCAGTTTGCATGTATAGACGTGCGCCTTAATAACAATAATAATAATACTAATTTTAATAGTTCATAAAAACAAACACAAGTAAGTATAGGACAAGTCAAGCAGATATATAAAATCATAAATAAAGGTAAATTTGATATACATTACAAGTAACATATTTACACATGCATTTGAACCCATAGAAAAACTGAAATGCAAATTGCTGACGTGACTGACTATGATACGGCGTCAATATATTTACCACGGGGTATTCTAAGAGATATGGCTTTACTGAGCATCACACTGATAAGCACAGTTGATACGCTTATCGCACGACTAAATTTGACTGATTGAGTTACGTTAATTATGCCTAAAATATAACTCCGAGGTTTATTGATTTTTTACACAGACACGCAGATATTAATGATTAGCATTCGATATTAAGCAGTAAATTAATTGAGAACATAAAAATACCAAAGTTTTGAGCGTTTTTGTAAAAACAATTTGACACAATCAAAAAAAAAAACAAATTTAAGCATAAATGGCTGCTTTGAGGCATGAACATTTCTTAAACTGTAGAATAAACCATTTTAAACGAGAGAGCCAAAGATGAGGGAGTAAACATTGATTAGGGAAGCCTGTTTTCTACGGCGATCCGGTGGAAAGGCGTGGCCGCGGAGGCAGCTTAATAATATATAACAAATTGGTCACTTGTTTGCTAAAATGTCGCCGATCCGCGATACTCGACCGATGTCAGCCATTTAATTAATTCCAAATTAATCGCAGCGGGAATAGTTTTTCTTCATGATCGGTTTACCCCAAACCCCTCTTTTCGCTAATTAGTAAATAATTAAGAAAACCGCCGCGGGGAAAATAATATCCGCTAATTGTTTAGTTAAGCGGATTTTTTGCGACGAGATTGGGATGCGAACGGAATAATCATTCATTCGCGGAATAGGCATTTTTAATGAGCAGAAGAGTGCGGTAAAATCGCGAAACTCATTCAAAATCAGCCCCGATAAATATTGCATCGATAAATACAGCGCGGATAAAAATGCCATCCACGTAACCCGCGCGCCCTGACGGTGGCCGGATAAAAAATGTATCAACTCTCCGGGCGGCGTGTTTAGAAACCGGCAGCCGGAAAATTCAATATTCTTTCCCGTGTAAATATTTAACAAAATACTCAAAGTTATTACAGCAAATTAAATTTTCCCCGAATGGAAATGGCTAATGCAAATAACCCACGCAAACTGATGCGCGGAACAATAAAATTAATATCGGGCCGGACATGAAGAAATCGGCAGCGCGTTTAAAAATCAATCTGTTTGGGATGCGGGAAAAAACGCGGGCGTTTTCGAATCGGTGCGCGGCATTAAATGATAATTTTTGAAGCCAAACAAAATTAAATTCCGCCGTGTTTGTCGTGAGCCCACCATTCGCTAAACGGCCGAAAAAAGCGGGGACGAGTTTCAAAAGGTCAAAGCCGAGCAAAAATGGCGGCGAATAAAACCGGATTTCAATAATTCACGAGCGAATGGCGATCGCGATACTTGATGTAGCTAATAATTCCAAACGAGGCGAAAGAATGCCTTTTAATTTTGCAGTGGGTTTGCACACCGACTGAAAATAGGGAGAAACCATAGGCGCGAGCAAACGTGAGCCTAATAAATTTACTAGAGGTTTTTTTAACAGTTTAGGAGGGTGATTTACCTTAAATCTTAAGGAGACTCAGAAAAGAAAAAGAGACATCTTAGTCTAAGAATTAATAGGTAATGATCATTAACGTAGCAAGGATGAAAGGGTACATAAATACGCTAATATTTTTCGTATTAGTTATGATTTTTTTATATTCCTCATTTCTCTCTATAAAAGCAATATCATAAGTAAATAAAAATAAATGTTCGCTATGAAAATTACGACTCGTAATAGCCGTTCCTCATTTCATTAAATATTTATTGGGAGAGATAAAATAAATGTAAAATATAATAGTTGGAATTTATAGGACACTATTTAAAGGAAACATTTTAATGTTAGACGAAACAATCAAAATGCTTAAAATCGGGATTGATAGTAAAGTATGGTTGACCATAATTTTCCCAGTTACGATTTTCCAAATCTTTCTTGATTTATAAGAAAACCAATTTATATTTTACTATTTTGCTTCATCTTTCTCTTTGAAACTCTATGCTGTATATTAAAACTTTCGAGATATATTTTTTTTTAAACAATTTGTTTCCTTAGCCGAGTGGGCAGACCGTTCGAATTCAGTGATTCAGTTTCAACACGTCGAATGGAATGATCACATTTGCAGGGAAGAAAACAGTTAACCATCTCAGAAATACAGTACTATATATAATGCCAATGACGAATGCAGAGGGCTTCCGGATAGCCAAGTGGGCAATGCTTTCAACTTCCGTGAAAGCGGTCCCGGGTTCGATTCCTGGTGGGGGCCTACGTGCAAAAGGACTTAAGCTGTCGAAGCACTTTTAACATACTAATACACCAGAAGAGTATTCACGATTTTTTTCCCATCACATCCAATCGTATCAGAATTAATTTTTTTAACGTACCAAATAAAAGTAGATTCAAATGTGATCGATTTAAAAAAGGCACCAGCAAAATAATATAAACATGAATGATAATTCATAACCTTCAGTAAGTGTAATTAGTAATATACATCCGCATATACTCGATATTTTCTATCCGAAATTCTGGCGTTCTTAGGATTTATTGAATTATGAGGTTCATTTCTGCAGAAAATATTTTCGCTCGAAGAGCACACCTATTATCCTCTCATGTGGGTGTTTAATGCATCCTTCTCAATTTCTTGGGGCGTCATGTTGTCAAGGAAACACTTCACTCAAATCCTGCGGACTACCAAAGGATGTCAGGATGGAGCCCTCTCCGAAAAACTTCTCAAATTTACGCGCTCAAAGTCCCCAGAGACTTCCCCTTAAACTCTTCAACCTCAAAACCCGCATCTCCTTCCTCCACATAATCACTCACCCACTGCTTTCCTTGCAACTCCTCCATAACCAGTAGCTGACATGTTCACTTCGTTACCCAAAATTACACTGTGTACTCTGTCCTGCAATCACTGTTCTTTTTCGTAAACACCTTACAATAGAAGAGTAGAAGAATGAATATGCCTCGTATGAAGTGGCATTTTCGTCAGCATAATGATGTTGAACTTTATGAAAAGTTCATCAGTCTAATGCTTTCATTTAGGTATATATTTTGAGGATCATTTAATTTGCAGCGAATTTACATAACATAGATTTATTGAGGATTAGGGGGGTGAACAATTATAATAATAATAATAATAATAATAATCAGGCGAGATTGAGACTATCAAGTCTCTTCCTACATTTAACCCTTCGACACCTGAAATTTAAAAGCGATAGCTCAAATAATTCCACAGAAGAAAACTAATTTTTAAAACCTAACTTTGCACAAAGTAAAAAAGTGCCAAAGCAAAAACACCCACGGGAAAGGGGTGTAAAGAACCTATGAAACCTACTGATAGTTAATTAAATTTTTTAGAGAAAAGGCTGGTTAAATCTCATCCGAAAAGCAGACAAAACGGTATAGACACATTACTTCATAGGCACAACTACTATGAAATAAATTTTACAAGAAATTAAACAGAAAAAGGACCTTATGAAATATAAATAATATGGTTCCAAAGGGTCAATATCAAGATAGCAATAAAAGTAAGAAGTGTATACTGGAAATACTGCTAATTAGAGGTCAAACGAAGAATTGTCACGGCAAAAGAAGTTTATTTTGCCGAAGTTAATCATGCAATAACATTGCCCTAGAGTTGAAGAGAAATTAAATTATTGTTTAGAAGGAATGTCAGGAAGTGTAGCAGAGAACATGGACCTTGGGGAAGAGAGATGGGAGTAGAATCGAGGCATTCGAAATGTGGAAATAGAGATGTTTGAGAAAGATATGTTGGGCGAACAGAGTGAGAAATGAAGAGGGAATGAACAGTGTTACAAAGGAACTTCTAAACACTACAGAAAGAGAAATGAATAGGACATATGTTAAGAGGGAATGGGACAATTATGAGTGCTTATGAAGAAACGGTACATGGGCAAAAGAGATGAGGAAGGCTAAAAATGATAGACGACAAAAAGAAATGGAGAATATAAGGAAAGGAAATTAAGGCAACAGTGAATGG
Source organism: Ladona fulva (assembly GCA_000376725.2). Lineage (NCBI taxonomy): Eukaryota > Metazoa > Arthropoda > Insecta > Odonata > Libellulidae > Ladona > Ladona fulva. Next base: position 144,118 of record KZ308820.1, read on the forward strand.
AGACAACCACGGTGAATAAGACCTACAACTAGACAGAAAACCACATGACGATAAAAGCTAAATTAATCTATCCGGAAAATACCTTTCTCTGGACCTGATTGATAAATATGTCTTCTTTCATTTTATTTATTTTCCTCATAAATTCCTCATAAATAAACATTCATTCATCGAATTGTTACAGGAGAGGCGTAAACAGTAACAACCAGTACCGAACGCACACAACCATTCCCTAATCTGCCGGTACTCGAACCCAGTACTTTGGGGCTGATGCTAACCACTGCACCACCGCGGTCGGTTTCATGCAGTTTAAAGGTTCCTATGAAATTTCCTTTGTCATTATACATTTATTTTTCACTGTGGACGCAATCAGTTTTGGCCTATTTCTGTATTAGTCCATAAGTATCATTCTGTAATAAATTAAAACTTCCTCCGCGATCCTAGAACGACATTTTCTCATTATTCATTCCTTTCGAAAGGCTTTGCATTAATCGAGAAGTTTCCGAAAACCAGCGTGCAAAGGCATGTAGAGTCACTCAGTACCCTAATAGTTAGCTCGTTTCCCTCCCTTCTGGGTCCTTTTTTTGGCCCTCCAGTTGACGGGGAGACATATGGCGTACGAAGCGCCGCAAGGAAGTTGGCGGTGGAGGGGAGAAGCTGGTCTTTCGCGAGTGCGGGAGGCATTTCGGTGGGTAAAGAATGGAGGGATGCGAAGGGTGTGTGAAGGAAGTAGAGGGGAATTTGTTCCTAAGGACTTGTCCGAGACTGCGTTGGTCAGCTTAAAACCCTTCCAGAAGTTTCGCTCGCAAGTGTTTGACTACACGGGAGAAGGGATATATATTCTGGGAGCAAATGGGAAAATGATGGGGTAATGCGTCGCCTACTGTTGGGAAGTTGTTGTACTTTGGTTTTGGGAAGAAGACGGGCGGAAAGAGGGAGCGGCGTGTTTCGGACCTCTCGATAACTTGGTGAGATGCGCAAGACCCTTGCAGAGGAAACGTAGCGCTGAGAGGTTCTCCAAAAAGTTTCCCATACTGTAACAACGATAAGCAGGTGTCATTAAATTACATATTATTAAGAACGTCTAGCACGAAGGGCAAATTATATATATTTAAAGGTTTCGTTAGTATTAATTTTTCTTGGTTATGATTTAAGCCGAAACTTTTAACTCGACGTGCCAGATGACAAATTACTCAGGGGTTGGCGGGCCTAAATTGTGTACAGGTATTTCAAGACCTTAATAAGTTTTTCGAACTCTTTCGTTTGTCAGCTTCATTGTTCCTAATGTATGAAATTCTTGAAAGTTTGCCCTGAGATGGCTAATTAAGCAACTTGGTTAGTCAAATAAAATTATTAACTTTTCAATTTTGTTTATCCAGAAATATCCGTAGGGTCGAATTAAGCCCAAAGGCCGTTATTTAAACTCCATCAATCATAGCTATCTTCATACTTAGTAAAATTTTGCCGTCTGTGATTCATTCTTTCAGGCAGGAGACTTGAGAATAATGCTACTGGAGATTTACTCGTATAATTTCATAAACTTTCTTACCTGAGAAAAAAAGCAGCAACTTCGTAAAATAATTTTTTTCCGGAATTATTTTAGTAATCCAAAACTGTAAGTTGGTGAATTTGAATTTTATGGAAGAATTTTGTTGAGTACATCCTGAATTACAGCCGTCATACATTAATTTATTCATAAGACGTATTCTTAATAAGTAAAATTAGGATGTCTCTCAGTTACACTTAAATAAGTACTTCTAAATATATTCTTTTTGAAAATACTTAAGAGTGAAGGAAGCTACACAATTTTACTAAATAAAAACTGCATTGTATTAAATCGTTTCGAAAAACAGCCAATGTAATTCCCTCACGATAAATACTTTCTCCGGAGTAATTCAGATAAATATTAATATACCCCCATACTCGCAAGAAATAAATCGTCAAGCTGAATCTAAATTATTATTTCGTATACAGACGCATATACGTATGCAGATGCGCGTATTCTTCTGTGTGTGTATACATACATAGATAGCTTTCCAAAATCCAAAACCAAAATATTCTAATGGCCAACGAAATCATAAAACAGAAACATTATAAATATTAAAAATGAATTTTACAAGCAATAAAGGGAAGAGAAAGAAAAAAGAACAGTTGTTCACTTTGCTTCGAAGACTAAAAATATGAAATATATAATGAAATATATACTTTATAAAAAAACTCATTAGTTTTCCGCTATCAAGTTTTTAAAACTAATAACAGAAAAACCTAATCGCAAATCCAGGAACGAAAACGCAGAGGACCTACCCTTTGACATCCTTCATCCTTTACCACCGAACTTTCCAAGCATACTGTCAAACCCATAGAGCAGTAACAAAAGAAAGACGGAGACTGAGAATCGAATCGGCGCGGCGTAAATCCAACTATCAAGTAGCCCTTAGTAAAGCTTTTATGAAGTGCCCTCTTTCACCACCACCGCGGGTAAAAATACGTCCTAACCGCCCCAACCCACCGGAGATCACGCATCTTTCGTCAGATCGAGCAAAAAAAACACGAGGGGAAGGGATAGATCAATGGGAAGCGGCCGAACCGCCCGCGTCCCCCGGGGGCGTCCCGGGCGGCCGCCGGGATGTGCGGTTAGAGTCTGCCGTTTGGAGAGCGGCGGCAGAGAAAATAGTGCCGAAAGGGGAGAGGCTCGCTTTGGGACAAAGGAACCTTGAGAGAGCGCTCCGAAGGGCCGTATATAAACATAACGCACGTATCCGTGTATTCGCGTGCTCGGATGGGTCCCCGGAGAAAGTTCTACCGAACGTATCCTCTCTTTCGGAAGTCCGGTTGACTTTGCGGCCTTCGGGGTCGGGCGCAAACGGTCCTCACGCACGCGGTGAACTCTGCCGGATATTTATGCGAGGTTAACTTGGAGCCGTGCGGCCGCGAAGATGGCCGTCGGGGAAAAATATCCGTCTCTTTGGAAGGAAACACGAGGGCTATGCGGATATGGAGAGGGGTTTGTGTGTTCCGCGCGACGTATTTGCCCACTTGGCCTTTGTTCCGCTGGGAACTGAGGTCGTTATGTTTTAACCCGCTCGGGGAAGGTTCGGAAATAATAATTTAACGAAAACTTCCCTTATGAAGTAGCTCATACTTTACGGAAGTTTGAGCGTAAATCGACTTCGAGAGCTAATCTTTCCATATCTTTGCAAGTTCATATAATGTCATATTTTTACTTAATACATATCGTAAAGAATCAATTTCAGTCAGTTTTAAAAAATGAACGGTGAATTATATCCAATTTATTGATTCAAGATTGAAATGGGAAAAAAATTCACGAAAAAAGTCGAATCTACTAATTCGGCCTGGACTAAGTTTTAGGCTTCCATTGTAAAGAATAACGAAAACTAAACATATATCTTTACCACACTATTTTGTTTCGCGACCATCGTTTCGACCCTTTAGGTCATCGTCAAAGGAATGAAATATTGTGGTAAAGGTATGTGTTCTTTTTTCGTCATTATACATAATGGAGGCCTACCACCAAGTCGAGGCAGAATTACTAGATTCTAAAAAAGACTAGAATAAAATTCAACAGAGCAATATCAAATTAATGTCGAATAATATTCCCTAAATTCCTATTTGAACAATATTCCCTGAAGAATAAAGCGTATTTCCCTGTAATATAGCATTTGTCACGCTTTTAAATTCTCACAATAGGAAGAAAGAACCATGTTCCATTCCGCGGCTATCTTTTCAGGCGAGAACACCCAAGGAGGCAGGGCGAAGATTCCCTTGTTTCGCGAGAGTTTAAAGAAGGAAAGCATCGTATAAAAAGTTATTCAACGCAAATATATACTTCAGATTAATTTAAGATATTATCCCTCAACCATTGACAGATTAAATGCCTTTATAGGAAACAATTTCATAGGAACAAGGAAAAGTCAAACTTTATTCCTTGAGTACTCTATTTCTTTTAAAAATTATTCCTTATTTCAAACTTTTACAAACCACAATATTTAAGTTAATTTATGTAAAAGTTCGACGTTTCCTTGTTCCTTAGCAGTTCTACCACGAAGTCACTGCCCAAGTAGTTGATTATATCAATTTCAAAGGCATATTTTTGCAAATAAGGTCCTTCACTGACAGACATTTCATTTTTACAATATAGAATTTTAATTAGCATACTATGCTACTATTTGAATGAAACCAGGAGATTGATTTTAATTAACTGATGTTTAAATATAGTCGTATGAATATCATTATGTAAGCATTGAAACTTTGCGTTGAAATAAAAGAGTAAATATTTGGCCTATTATTTTATAGGAGACATAATTTGAATATTAATGCTTTGTACAAGAGAATTACAAATGAGAAAAAGAAGAAACGGGCATTGAATAAGTCTGACGGGACCGGAACTCGAACTCGGGTCTTCTGATATCCGGAAGACTGCTGTAACCATAAATAAGTCTTGATAGAATATTTAGACATGCCTACAAAGTCTCCCAAACAGTATGCCTAGCGAAATAGCTCAATAATCACAGCGACATCCTTAAAAGCGGAAGACCCAGGCACGACTCCCGGTCTTGTACGACTTTTCTTATACCTGTTTCTCCTTGGGCTTCTTCAAGCAATAGCATCCTCTTCCCTATTCCGGTTGAAATTGGATACATTAGTTTTTACCACTGCCGATTAAATCACGAAGTGAACTTAATATAAAGAGCGCGAACATGGTCCTTGTATGGACTTAACTTTTCTATTTTTAAAGCAAGAATGAAAGTTAAAAACATCTACTATACGCCACCACCGCGACGAGCTCGTTTTACCGATGGGTTAAACATGGTACATATGCTTTCTGTAAGAGAATGACTCGAAAGAGAAAACGTCTTCGCCGGATGTCGAACCTGGATGCTCCAAGTACTGGGTTGGCTCTCTAAAGGATCGAACTTACATAGAAAAACTATATCCTCTTTGATTCCAGGGATTGTGATGGAGTTTGGGTAATGTGTATCTTTCTAATATGTCACTTCTACACTCAAGCGGGACATTCAAGATGTCACCTTGACATCAAAGCAGACTTCCAGTTGCTAGGAATGGCAAATCAAGTAAGCTATGTGTAACGTATGGTGCATAAGCTTTATGTTAGACGATGAAGATAAAAGAAGCTGAAACTCGAATTCGGATCACCCACTAGACATCCATGTGTAACCATGTATGTGTAATGTGTGCGTGAGCTTAGATCACCCGGGGGATCCGGATTCGAGTACCGGCTATTTTAAACCTGTTTTTAGATGTTGTCCTGTGACTAGATCGTATTTGTGATACAAAGACCACTCTTATCTTTCTCTAGAAAATGAAGCTCAGGAAATCTGTCGAATGATGAATATTATAATACACAACGATGGGCATATTTCTTCAAAAATTTTCTTAAAAAGAAAATAACCATGAGAGAGGTGCCACCAAAAAAGAAAATTGGAATCTTGTCGCGAATTGGAATCAAAGATTGTTTGGTTTACCCTTTCACTGAAGCGCATATTTTCATCCACCTGGAAACAAGTCAAACACGAATCTAAAACATTAAATTCGGCAATTGGATCGAAACTATCGGTCGGGGTCCTCCAGAAACGAAAAATTCGCAGCTTTAGCGAATATTAGTCCTTTCGGCCTGATCTTCGCCGAGAGCGGGGATTATAAACAATCGAGTCGTTAAATTTAAGCGCGGAGAAAGTGGGAAGACAGGGAAAAAACGAAGGTGATAGTGCGAGAGGCCGAGCCGTGGAAACGGAGGAATGGAAGACAAAAGAAGGTGGAAAAAGAGGATATTTTTTCGAGAGTGGAGAGAGAGGGAAGAAAAAACGAGGGGGTCGGTTCATTACAATGACGCCGGGGGGCATGTCGGAACCCTTAAAATAATGATAATGATAACAAAAAATTTTCGACAGAGCAAAAGGGGTGAAGTAGCAAAGAGTGTGAGGAGGGAGGGGAGGGGGTTAACTGCGTGTGGGGCCGGGAGGGGTGGGGGTAGGGGAATAGGTTTCGATGATGAGAAGTTCAAAGTGGTACTGGGGAAATGAGGGGTGTTTGACGTAGAATAGAATGGAGGGGAAGAATGTATGAGGAAAAGTTTTCCCTGGGAAGGAAGGGGACAGGTATGGACGGTGAACTAGTAAGATCCGAGACTCTTTATTGATGGAAATGAGCGCATTCCCTGAAAGTTATAATTAGTGCGCATTATTGCAGTTTATTCTGCGATAAATACCAACTCGCTGTATTATAATTTAATGTATGGATACTATGTACACTAAACGTGGTCAAACGGTGACGCAAGTAGATCTTCAATATCTATAGAAGAGCTCTCGAAAATCAATGTTAATTGTTAAATTAAATATCTATTACTTTTTAAATAATTGAAAAAGAAAATGGTAAAGTCAGAATTTTCAACTTGCATTTCGTACCAGTAGTAATTAAAGGTATGCGTTATATTAAACGGGAAATTCAACTTCCGAGACTAAAAAAATCTTGCCGCATGCTGATTCCAGTGATACATTCAACATCCTCCTACCCTTATAAAAATCTCCAAACACTTAACTTTTATTCAGTCATTATCTAGTCATTATATTTTATGACTAGTGTTTCATAATTCTGTTTGTATTATTTTGCGATAAATGTAATTTATTTATGTTGTTTGACTTGATTGTAATCCTTCAGGTTTAATTCAGAGCTCACAAGGAATAATGATTCCTATCATAGAACATTTTGCTCAACCTCTTAATCGTATTTAGTCGATACTCGAACAAGTCATTCATTGAGAAGAGATAAAACGTTTTAGGTAAATACGAAATCAAACTGACGGCATCTTCGCGAATGTATCGCTTAAATACATTGCTTTAATATGCGCCCAAAACTTATTTCTGGTAATTTATCAAATCCCTCAAAATTCCTGTAATAAGACAATGACAGTGAGTATCAAACAAAGGACGAATATGGGCACCTATTTTTTTAAGATAAGCTTCCGTTATCCGGTAATCTAGCATTATAAATGAAGTAAATATAAATTTTACTTTTCCACAATTATAATGATTTTAATATATTTGTGTAAAAGTGAAAGTCACATTATTATTTCATTTAAAATGGAATTTCACCAAATATCGCGAGAGAAGATTAATTCTAGCATTATAATCACTCTAATAATCCTTCTAGGTAGGATAATCGGTACTGGTGACTGTATTACACCGATTATTTTCATCAAACTTGTGTCTCCACCAATTTATAACACTGTATAGAAAACGACGCTTTATTGGTTGTGTGTTGAATGACTAAAACACTCAAATGAGGAACTAATGCATTTATTTGGTTAATAACATAAAAATGTCAGAAATGCATCCAAATCAGGCCCATTCTATGTATGAAGAGCTTCTGTCGTTGGTAATCTTTGTTAAAAAGTACTTCATCTAAATTGAACAATCCCTCTTATCATCGTAATATTCTCTTCACTTGTTGACCTCCAATTCTTCCCTCAACATTAAGCATCCTATACCACCACTTAATTTCCTATCAATATTACTGACAATACAACTTACAAACAAAGTGTAACTTGAGACCATTCTGAAAAAGAATCAAGGAGCTATTTGTAGCAAGTTTCCTCAGAGAGAGATGAATAAATAAATTCTGATCCATAAAAACTCTAAGGTAGATTTTTCATTCCCTTGCAACTGAGGCACTGTATAAATCTTTCAGATTTAAAATGACGAACTCTGAAGATGAATTTAGAATAAAAACTAGAAATAAATACTAACTCAAATATGAAAGATGAATCCAGAGGCCAGAGAAGAAATTACATCTCACATTAAACAAAAATATTACCCTGTAAACTAGTCGAGTAAAGTTTCCGGGCAAATACTGTAATGAAAGTAAACTGTTACTGAATTGAAATATAGGCAAATAGTTTAAACCAATAGATTAACATACTTATGGCAATGTGACTCAAACAAAAGGATAAAGTATTGTAAACTAATTTATAGGAGGCAAAACAAAGAGGCAATATGCTTGTTCTTCCCGTAAAAGAATAGTTTGATGGTAGTGAATTTATAAGTATATTTTATATGCCCGATATATAGTATGCATAAATGTGTGTATACGAATGTTTCTTATTATCAGTGCATGTACCTCAAAAAAATTAGCATAATCAGAGAGTTAGTGTGATAGACATGTTACTGTCTGTATCGATACGAGCCTCCTTATTACGAGACCTTTTATATGTGCGTTTTTGCGCGTCCTTATTTTTCTAAAGAAAAAATCTACTGTAGAGTAAATAAAAAAGAGATTCATCTTCGATTCTAATCGCTTAAGTAATCCATTTCCAGTAATTGAATCGCCGTTTGATATTCCCGAATAAATCGTAACGACGTTGGGGCCAATCGCCTAATAGTTTTAAAGTGAATCAATTACCTTAATTCAACTATCGGAACGCGACCCGAGTCGTGCTTTCAAAAATATCCATTAAATGGGAAAAGAAAGGAAACGACTCTGAGATGAAAATTCTCATCTGATATCGTAATTGAGATAATGTCCGCGGACTTCTTTATGAAAACTCCATCGGAATTCCGTTTGATGCTTTTTCAGAGGGCGCTGTTAAGTGATCCGATGGTTTTTACTCTCCTGCTTTACAACGCTTCTCTCGGAAAGTGATTCGTCCATTTCGATTAATTTTCAAATGCAACAAACAATTGAAAGCAAACTAGGAAGACCAAGTGGGAAAAAATCCATTTTTGCACGTTTTCTTAAAAAGATTGCCGCGATTTATTATTTTGCTGTTAATGTAAGAGGTGGGAGGGGCTGTTATCGTGTGGAGGCTCTTAGGGAATACTTTTTACGTTTCTTTTCCAATCAAAGAGAACCGATTTTTCCAGTAAATACCTACGCTACTACAAATTTAGATCAATTTACGTCGGTATGATGCCCAATAAGATAACAAAATTTCAAGATGATGAACTAAACGTTCATCCACTGTTATTAACTGATGTCCCAAGTCTCATTTTCTACAAGTATTTTAATCAAACTGACGAAGGTTTTTTACATATTTTGTTCCGCGGTATAGTACACTCCTTCCACTTTCTTCATCGCTGTCTCAGAATTACTTGTATTACAAGTAAATATATGCAGCGCATACAATATTACATACAATATCTAAAATGTTGTTGGACTAAGTAACGAAAAACCACCTAGCTGCAGACAATGAACCACTCAAGGAATTAGCATTTTCAGCGAATTCACTAGAAATCATTAGTTGAAGGAAAGCTCCTAAATTACCGGTAAATTAAAATTAACTTTATCGTAGGTTGTAACGTGGTATTGTAAAGGGATCATCGATCAATTTCGTATGCGGATTGATTTTCATACTTTAAATTTTAATAACTAAATCAACAACCACACTACATCACCTTCATTCGAGATACTCTACACTGTGGTATAACGATCATTAAGGTAAGTTTGAGTAGTTAAACTATAATTCAGTGTGAAAGCTTTTACATTATATTTTTATTATATATTAAATTTTTAACACGTAAACGGTACGTAAAGGGACTAATATTTATGTAGTTTTCTTCTTTATAGGAGTAGATTTTCTTAAATTTTGAAGTAGAACAATTTCTCTAGGACCTACTTCTTCTCTAGGACCTACTTCCCGTTAAATAACACTGAGATGTGAGTGTTGTATTTTTATTCGGATTCCCAAAAAACCTGCATTCATCAAATGCTCAATGGTTAGTCATGCTTAAGTTGCAAATTAATTTTCGATTCCTTTTCGCTTTTTAAGTAAGTCTGACTTTTTTGTTGCCCTCCAGTTTTATAGAAGGCACTAAGAAAGCGTCTAAATAAAGCAGAAACATAATAAAAAAACCAATTTATAAAATGAGCACTGCCTCATTGCAACTAATTGCCACACCTCTTTCTATCTCAATGTTACCTTATGGTGACGTTAACTCAAGCGCTCGCCATCAAGTAGAAGGGTATCCATTACAGTTTCATTATTCCAACAGATTCCGTTACGTTCCTTAGTGCACAAAAAAGGTGTTACTTTGAAACTTTAATGCAATCGTAAACCTTGTATTTTTACCATCGAATAAAAACTAAATTCTTATGTATTTCCGTCAAATGCAATGCTTCTCCGCTTCTCCCTCTAATTTAATTAATAATCCTTTTGTCAGACCCGACCGTAAAACTCCATTACACTTTTAAAACGGTTTTAAATCTGTAAGGAAAGCTGCCGGTAAAAAAGGCGGTTAGGTACGTTTCTTTTATATCTCCTTTTTGCATTGTTTTTCTAGGTCATTATTAACGAACACAAACTTGACAGACGAGTGAAAGAGAGAAGGGAGGGGATAATAGGGAAGGGGTAAAATTTTTCTCACAGTGTTAAGCTTCAAATTAAAAAGTTTACGTTTAGCCTTCAACGCGCTTGGATATCCTGTTTCAACTACATATTTTCGCTAACGAATGCCCAAGGCTGTAATGGAACGACCTTATTAATCTTAGCTATTCCTCATTTCTTAAGGGCCGAGCTTTTATTGTTATTTCTCCCTTCTTTTCTCGCTGCCTACCTTTTCTCTTAGCCCTTTTCCCCCTTCGCCTCTTCAAAAAAGTTTCCTTTTAATTCTTCTGTTTCTCCATCGACCATCTTCCTTTACACGTCGGTGCTATTTCCAACGTTCCTTCACGTGCATCGTGCAATTAACGCAATTTCGGAGCGATTTGGTAACAGAGTTAGAAATATCGTAACTCCAACCTCCCTTTGACTACTCCACGGTCTCAAACATTTTGAAGGGTGAGGGCAGAAAGTTTGCAGAAATAATTAGGCGGAACGAATCTAAACGATCTTCGTTCTATTATTCTTCAAATATATAATGTTTTGTGCTTAAAAGGAATAACTGAAGAAGGTTTAATGTTCACGGATAGATATAATTTAAACAGAAAAGTACGTTAATATAAAAGCATGAATATTAGACGATTCACCATGAGAGTGCTTTGACTATAACATCCTATCTGCTCGTTTGGAGACCCTAGGCTTACGTTATCGATGTTAATAGTGCGTGATATTTGGATTTGCTATCCGACGACATAAGCCAGGATTTTGAGGAAACCTATTTTGTCAACAAAGATGTTAAGTTTCTAAGGTTACCAAAATTTATGACGCCGAAAATCTTCGCCGCACAGAAATGGATTAAAGATAAATACGACACATAGGGTCGTACGCCGTGGAAAATTCTAGGAGTATACGGAAGTATAAAAAGTATTCTTCGCTGGAACTGGAGACAAGATTGAGGTACCGCCTTTCAGGCTGTGTGCCTCAATGCGGCGGCACGAACTTACGTGTAATTTACTTGATTATCGAAGTATTTAAGACTGCTTTATGAGAAATATATTAACTAAACTGCCCAACTGCAAGCAAAAGCTAAAAACTGAATGAGGACTCATTCTCCTTTCAAAACTGTACATCTTCTTCTTATGTATGCACATAAAATGATTTATTTATTTGTTTACTTTCTGTAAATACGTGGTAGTATAACATATTTATTAATTTTGAATTTAATTGCCTGACTCTCGAACAAGGGCGGGGGGAAATCCTTCCGAAAACTTCCTGTAGGCAATTCATTACATATATAAGTTAGGCATTGTAAGTAACATATTATAAATCTATTTATAACACATTTATAAGATTAACATTAGAAATTGTGTATTCATATGAACATGTTAAAAAGTTACTCGATAAAGCTATGAATTGAAGTTATACGTTATGGCATTACATAGATTTTTACGTAAATTACAAATTTTAACACCAAATACATGGTTAAATATCCATATAGTCACGTAAATAACTACTGTTTTTCAGTAATAACTAAGAAATATGAAATAAAATATTTAAGTTTTAAGTTACGTGTGATATGAGTAAGGGAACATGCATTTTATTTCTATTTGAATGCAGGTAGTTGTTTCTGAATATTTAATTCTTTCATTCATGTACAACTTTTTCTTTACTAGTTTTCCTTTTAAAGGTTAGCTTAAGCAGAACTTTATCGTCATTTACGCGTTTAATAGTGAACGGAAGGCTCAAATCGAAAAGCCGGTGATAAGCTCGAACTACAACTTGGGGTGCCCATAGAATTGGAAATAATTTTACAATTGATTCACTTTTTTCACATTCTTCAATCGGATGATGATGTCTCAATCTCAATGCTCACAATCAATATTAAATAATAATCATAAAATATTTTTATGGAATGGCGACATTGAGACTTCTAAGTCCGTTTTTGCATCTAAAACTTTGTCATTGAATATTATAAAGAAATAGATAGCTTTTGAGATATACAAAAAATTCGACAATAAAGAAAATATTAAGTGGGTTTAAAAAAACCTAAGTTAGAATTTGAGAAAAAATTAAACCCGGCAGGAAATCAGCCACGGAAGGAGGCAATGAAAAACCTGAGATAACCTACTAAAAATAGCAACTAAAATTTATTATAAGAGGGCGGGAAAATAAGCAAAAGGAAACTGTTAGCAATAAGCTTGAAAAATAAACAATAAATGCACATTTTTATATTAAAAATAGGAGATTTTGATTTCCATCAAGTGAAACTGGATGAAAATAATAGGAAAAAAATTTAATAAAGCAAAAAAGATCAAAGAATATATGAAATATCTAGTAACAAAGAGATACTGCAATAAT
>KZ308820.1:157115-171246 GCA_000376725.2 Ladona fulva
TATATATATAAATATTCCCATTTAATGCAGAAATCTATCACCTCCTACTTCCAGATTTTTGTGTATCCAACGCGATGACTCCGCGCCTAAGCCACATATTGGACGAGCCCCTTGAATCCGATTCTTGCCACCAACAATTCGGAACATTTGTACGCGAGAGAGAGAACAACCGCGGTAGAGGCGGAGAAAACTTATCTGGCGACAGACGCCGTTGAGACGCAAACGAAGAGTCGGAGGAAGTGGAAGGAAGAAATAAGGGGCAGAGAGAGAGAGAGAAAAAAGAACTTCAAAAAAGGGAGAGATATTGGCAAAGAGATGGAACGCCGAGGGAAAAAGAGTTAAGGGTCGGTGTGAGTGGTTCAAAAGGGAAAGGGAAGGGTAAAAGAGACCAAATTAAGGAGAGACAATGGCCGCTAGCAAACAAACGCGCTCGCCTCCCTTCAATTGTCTGCAACGCGACACATACGCGGAACATTAGGAAAAAGTTTCATAATGACTTCCACTACCCCAGTCCCAATCATTAAAAAAATACGAGGGGAGCGAGAGGGAGGGGTTTTAAAAGTGTGAGTGGGCGAGGAGAGTATTCATAATCGGAGAGGGGGAAGAAAAAGTGCAGTGTAGTGAACCAATAATTACTGCCACCTTTCTTCTTGGCCCATAAAGAGGCACGCACCGAGCAGCGCCTCTGATAACTCTCTCATTCTGTTTCTACCGCTCTTCTACCAATTTCCCTCCGATTCCATACCTCTCCTTCGCTGAATCTATCCGTAACCATTATCAATAATTTTACTATAGCGTTCCTGTTATCAATACGAGGAACGGTTGAATATTCAAGGTCCAGATCGGTCTCTTCGTTTCCTTTAATTTAGTATTCGACTTTAGAATAGAAATTACCACTAATAGCAACATATTCGTGAAGGAATATAAAACACCAAAAACCATCAAAAGCAAGCTTGTGTTTTCATGATTTTGTTGTTTTAATTCCTCGAAGTAGTGTTTGGCGAATTAAATCGCTGCAATAAATTGTCTTACACAGCCAAATTGACAGAAATTTTATTTAAGTTTGCATGTTAATGAAGTAGCTTTCATTTACTTTGCTGTACCTCATGATGTTGCACAATTGCACGGACGAAACCGGTCGTACGTAAAAGTATAAGTGGAATTTATAATAGAATTTCTCATTTCATTAATATGAAAGACCTTCATAAAAATATAATATTAATATAATAAAGTTATTCCAGAGGCTTTATCTTTCAATAAGTTTACATGTATTGAAAAATGATGTTCTAAATGCATGACTGCAGAGTCGGGTAGAATATTCAAATGATACAAGTAATTTATTGCCTTTATTCAAAACTATATAATATGTTTGTTATATCTTTCTCTTCTGTAATATTAATCGATAGGTCAGCAAAGATAAGCTATCAGTTCGATGAATAGAAGGCAAAACTGAAAGGTAAAAAATTTAAAAGCGTTCTAATTTTATCTTATCCTCAATATGCTAATTTCATTCCAATTGTGAACACTTTTAGTTGTAACATGAAAGTAATCTCTAGCAAGAAAGCTCTTGCATTGATATTGAATTGAAAACTATTATTAAAGGTAACGAAATAGGGTTGAATGCAAATTTTTGTACATGAGTTGAGGTGAAGATGCTTACCATTGCAAATGAAAAGATAATTGTTGATTTAATGATTACTTCAGTCTCCTAAAATTTGTAGGTGACATTATTCTCACGTGATTCAGATGACGAATACGGAGGGACTGAAAATTTGGCGAAAAAGTTCTCAAATAAATCTCTCTGCTAAATTCTATCATATTCTTTGTGTTTAATCTCTCTTCGTTTAAAATTTTGTTTACTTCATTCGTAATCTTGCGGAAGATTGAATGATGTATCGATACTGTCAAAAGATGAGAGCCATGAGTTTCGGATTGCTCGTTTCCATTCAATGAATGATTACAAAGTACAACATGCGGAGAATGAAGGTGTTGAAGTATTTAAACTGCATGAGAGAGATTTTTTCTGCATGTCTTAACAAACCTGTGAAAATTACTAAGTGTTCGTTCCTACATTTTTAGTAAGGAATGTGACTGGGTAAGATAGACTGAATGAAGCAACTGGTAATTTCCTTGAGGCCGCAATACTTTGGAAGCATTTCCAGAATAAATGGCCTTACCCCTTTTTTGAGACCAAAAAAAGGGATAAGAAATACTTTGGCATGTGAAGCGAGCAAATACTACAAATATAGTTAAGAGTAACATTTTCGAATTCATGAGAAAATGATAAAAATTAGAAAAAGAAGTATGGGAAAAGGTTCAAGTATGCCTGAGTTTGTCAGTAGAGAAGTGAAATTTCTTTAAGAAAATAAATATGATAGTCGTAAAATGAGATATCCTCTCCCCCTTATTTGTAATGAATGAGTTCAAAATAATGCGAATGTACGAGAGATTGTAGTCTAAATCCTATTAAAGAGTATTACAATAATATGCTTTTGATTATTAGAGATAATGAGAGATTTAACTGATAAGTTATAGGGCAGCAATGACTATAGAGTGAAATCGAAATGATATTTCAGCGTATACTCAAATCGGTTTACTAGACTTCAAAGGATATAAAAATGCGAATCTCTACACATGAAACGCTCTGGAAAAGAAAAAAAACTTTAGAGGAAGTTTACAGTAAATATAAATCCTTGTTAAGATTCCGCTGAAGTTATTCTATCGTAAGAATAAAAGGTGTGAAAATAGCAACATGACTGGGACTTGAAACCAGGTCACCTACTTTCAGGGTAGGTATTCTAACCACTGAACTACCATGTCCCGTCTCTTCCTCACTGTTATAGGAATGCGGAAGAGAAGCGGCATGGTACTCGCAATTTAGTGGTTAGAACACCCACCCGGTAAGTGGGAGACCTGGGTTCGAGTCCGAGTCATGTCACTATTTTTCACAACTGTTATTTCTTTGGTATCAGCCGCACTGTTCTTCTATGCAATTTTATTCACCTTCCCTAATCCTTATTCTATCATAATTGACCTTTAATCATTAGAATGTTAGTATATTTTATTCATGAAAACAAGAATGAAAATGTTATATAATAAGCAGCTTTAAGAAAAAGTAGAAAAGCAAGAATTATTCACATCGATGAATAACTAACAAAGTAACCCTATGAGTTTAAAATACGACTGCTATTTACAGCAGACCAACATTTAGATCGCCACGCCCTTAAGGTAAAAACATAGCTAATCATTTCCGGAAGCGAGACGACGCCCGGCAAAAAAAGTTGATAAATAAAAGACCAGGCGCCTTTTTAGCTCGGAGATTCTCCCCTTGGAGAAAGTAACTGAGATCCCACTTAAAGCCTCTCTTACAAAAAAGATCCATCCGAGGAAGAAAAACGACATCTTAATCCTGCGCCCTTAAGCCCTACTCGATATGAAACACAGCTATCATTTTTTAAGTCGATTTCTTCATCACCCATTTATTCCCGCCATTTCTCACAGCTCTTCTCACTTTCCCGCCTTTTTTACTCCCCTCCCCATTCGACCACGGCGTCCGCCCATTCTTGGCCCCATTTCACGGCCGCGTACCACTTAATCACCGCCATACTTCCGAAGCCTTGGAAAACCATCCCTAGCCACGTACCGAGTTAAGAAACATCCCTCCCCAAAAGCCCACAACCCCCTTTTATCGGTGAAATATATTCCGCAAAGGGGATGAGAGTCGGGAAAAAATGGGGAGTTTTCGTCAGAATCTGAAACATTAGTATGGGAGAACATTTTGGTTTCGGATAAAGGGGACAATGAGTACGGCTGAGGTCGTTTACTGATTATGTGGGAGATACGGGGAGTGTAGGCGGGGTAGAGGGATCGATGCGGGTAACGGGGGAACCAAAGTGTAAAGCGCACTTACCGATCAGAGGATGGGCGCTTTCGTATAGCAAACAGAGGAGTTGAGGCATTATGGAGAAAACGATGCTGGTGATGAAGAAGAGAAACGAGCGGAGGGGGAAAAGGAAAACAAATGCCTATCTGTTGGTGTTCTCTGGCAGATATGACCGAATAACATCGTAACATTTTTTCACTTTCGCGACTATCTGGAGCTTTATTTTTCGGATTCGATGGAGTGGATATAGGTTTAAAGAGGGCTCCCAGCTGAATGCATTCATAAAAAAACGGAGGTTTCATTAAGCAGACAATAAAAGTAAAACTTTGTTATTCACGCATCGTTTCGCGCAACGTTTTTCATTCTAGGAAAACGCAAATTTTGTGATATCAGTATCCACGCGCGAAAGGAACAAAATAACTGATTTTATTCATACCTTAAAATAATGTGAATACCTAAACTTATACGCAAAAGTTAAACATTCACATAAATATAACTATTCCATAAATTCTGTTAAAAGTTTAATGTTGTAGATGTCTAAAACATTTAAGGCTGAATCAACTAATGACAAATTTTTACATAATAGTTAAAGAAATAATTGTTCATTGATCTAAATGCTTTATTAGAAATTAAATACATGGCATATTTATGGGCCGAAAAACTGAAGTACCAAGAATATAGTATAACATACTCGTTGACGAAACTGATCGAATAAAAACCTGCTGTGGAAATTACGAAGTATTCTTTCTTTCAGTACGTGTGTTGAGTTCCACAAGGTCAAGCTTGGGCATATTTTACTTTTAGAATATAGCGAGGATAAGTTAACTTCGTTAACAAAGGAAAACGGGTAAGGGCTAGCTCAACGGACAGAGCACCCGACCGGCAATTGGGAGACCCGGGTTCGATTCCCGGTCCCGTCAGACTTTTTTCAAGTACATTCTTCATTGGGATTTAACTTCGTTAATTAAAATGTATTACAAACCAATTTTAAAGATTACGAAAAAAAATTGTGTGGGTGTTTTCCCGCAACGTGGGTTTTCCTCTGCCACCCTTACTTTTGGTCATTTTTCCCACAAACGAAGTCTTTCGTTTAGTGTATTTTAATTTTTTTTTTGTAATAATACATACCAATTTATAGCAAGATACGAGGTTAGGTAGAAGAGAGGCTCACCTGGGCATAACCTGTCTTTAAAGGATCCAATAATAATAAAATTAATGCCAACGATACAGAAGCAATTACATGAATTTCTTTCACCATCTTTTCTATTAACCTAAATCAGTGTGATTTGAACAGTTCGATCATAGTCAACCCATATTCCATTCTATCACTTCGATAATAAAAATGAGAGCCATATTTCCTTCCAATTCGCATCCACCGATACCATCTCGATATTCATTTCCCGGGAAATTAACGAAGTATATTTAAGACGCCATCTCGCGGAATATTACTCCAAATGTCTCCGTATTAAAACCTCCGAAGCACCTAATGAACTGAGAGAGCACATCAAGGCTCACCGTCATAAAAAAAAACAACTCATCGCTCCACATTAAGGGACCGTCGACACTTGGAGAGAATTAGCGCGCCAATTAATTCTCGTTTGCCAGGTCCCGAAAATCCTACCAAAACATTAAGCTCTCTTATAAAAACCTCGGTTCGCGCCGAGGGATATCTTCGAGCAGAAACCGCATTAACCACGCGATATTTCCGCCCTGGGCGATGAGTGGCATGATCGAAGGAAAGGGAGGAGCGAATGGAAGGGGTAATGGGCACCAACTCCGGGCATTATACACATCCTCCAACGACCAATTTTTCCTCTTGTATCGAGTAACGACCCGAACGTCTCTCTCCGACACAAACCAAATGACGTTTTACGCCTCTTAATAGGTGGTTTCGAAGGAAGATAAAGTCACGCATCATAATGTCCCCTCAGCCATTCTCCCACCACGCCCCATTACCGCAGGATATGGCTCGAAGGGACGTACCGATAAGGTTCCTTTTTGATGGAATACCGGAGACATTATTGGTTCGCTCCGGGAGGCGCGCGAGTCGCGTTATCGGCCAATGCGAGGTGCTGAAAAAAATGACGATCGAAAAGCGGCCGTCTTGGCTCAAGTGCCAGTTTTGCTGTCATGGTGATGTTAGAGGAACGCCTATTCCTAGGGGGAAAGAGCTAAGGGACTGAATATTTCATGCCTCCCCGAGGGTGGATATGTATTTTAATCCATACTAATGCGAGGATGAGCTTTCTGTGAAAACGATCGCCGCCCCTTTGTTTGTATTTGGTGCATAGTTTTGAGGAGAATTTGAGGAGGAGGACGACATTTTATCAAAAGTATGTACAATAAAGCAAAATTTAGAGAGATGTATAAGATATTGGTGACTCTTCCTCTTAAATATATTTCAAAGAAACACTACGAACAAAATCCATATTAATTAAGGTAACAATATCTAAGCTTTGAGCTCAAGATTGAAGGAGCTCTAGGATATGATCGCGGTTAGACTGAAACAATGGATTTCAAATACTTACAATTAGATACGACCACAGTTAGCGAAGCAGGTAAAAAGTGCATGAAGTTATGTCATGATGAACGGTGTTCATATCAAAGAACACAAGATCTAATTAGTCGCTAGTATTCGTTTGTTGGACTTTTTGGTTAGTAGGTATTCTTCAGAAACTTAAACTTATTTTTTAACCTAAGAGGAATAAAATTATATGGTTCAGCCTTCTGCCTCTACAACTATGAATGAATGAAACACGGATCTGGTATGCGAATCATGTCTTCAATACTTAGATAAAATAATAGTGAAAATATATTAATGAGCAATCGTGGATATCGTAGGGTAACGCATTCTACAAAAATCATTGCAAATTAATCCTTCAGAAATACGAGGAAAGTTGAATAACATATGCTTCAAAATGCAAAATTAACTGAGTGAACTGAAATACTAAATGATGAACATATACTAAAACTTAAATGCACAATGATTTTGAAGGATTAGACTGGATACTTTGGAGAATAAAATATCCTAAAGCCTTCCTTATATATGATTATTTTTATCTATTCTACAAATTATAAAACGCTAAGGCCATTTGCGCGGATGAATTATCAATTAAAATTTTTTATGCTTCCCTGCTTTTATTTCTCAGATAGCTGCCGATGTATTGCATGTTATACTTCGCCTGCTATTGAGTAATATTTCAGATTCAAAATCGACTATAGGCGGGGACTTCCCTATTCGAAAACTCATCAATTCTCGGCACTATTGAAGAAAATGCTTTCCCCCCAGCAAAGCAATAACACAGCTCCTCTTCCCCGGCTGATCACTTCGCTCGCGTTACGGACCTTATCTGATTCCCTTTCCCGCAGACACATGTGCGGAAATGATCCCAGGAGTCCATCAATATCAATGGAATCATTTTCATATCTCCGCGATCGAAGCATGTTTTTCAGATCGAATAAGTCATTACCTTGTGCTCGAAATTCAACATTTTCCGATGCTTTGAAAGAAATAATGAGGGGTATTGATGTATCAAAATGATCTCATAAAATGGTAATGGGTGGCTGATAAGAGAGAAATTTGCCTGGCACAAATGTTAATTCCCGTGTAACTTTGCGAATTAATTTACAATTTGCATTCATTGAAAGCTTTCTCATTTTCCTCTGATTACATGGGTATATTATTATAATATCGGACGTTGAAGAAAACTCATACTGCATCCTTTTAAAGTAAAGGCGATACTCAATACTTGATTTAGGGTGCTTGACGTATACTTTACGCAAAATAATAGTTTTTTTCTTGGCGGAAGAAGCAGAGGGGTGTCGTAGTACCGTTTACATCTTTCGCAGTGGTACATTCTCTGAGTTTATCACACAATCGTAGCCTAGTTTCTCATCCCCTTTCTTTCAAGGATTCCCGAACTACTTCTGACAGTTCTCCTAACGCTTGCTTTTTCCATCATAGCATTTCTTAACAAATCGTATCGCCTTGCGCTGCACTTTCTAGAGTTCGCGGGAAAATGGGCCGCTGGAGCGGAGTTGTTAGCGTGCTAGCGCTCCAACCCAAAAGTCTAAGATTCGAGTCCCGGATAATCTGATATTTTAGGGACTCCCGGATAACCAAATGGGCAACGCGTTCGGCTTCCGTGAAAGTGTTCCAGGGATCGATTCCTGGTGGGGCCCTACGTGCGGAATGACCTTAGCTGTCGAAGCACTTTTAACAATGTCCAACCAATCACCGTATCCTCGTACTGCTACTAATCTGATTTTTACGGTTGGGTTATTATTGTGTGCGTTCTTCCTTTGTTATTGTTCTTTTAAACCCAGCACGGTAGTTATCCAGTAAATGGAGTTTGCTGAGGCATTGGGCAATATATAGACAAAAATAGTAAATGAATGAATGATATGGCCTGGCTAAGGTGAAATGACATACCTCTCTAACCGTTTCATTGCATCTACCTATAATTTTCTTTATGAAGCCGAGATGTAGATCTTTCGGATATGTATGCTCCAGTTTAAGTTCTTTGCAAGTGATCCGGAGATATTTAGTTGAATAATAGATGAAATGAACATCTTTTTATTTAAAATATGTGAGATTTATATAACATCGCGTTCCAGTTTTACCAAAACCAGCGGTTTGCCAATTAAAAGGAGAGAGGGCAAGGATCCGTCGAAATACCCAAGTACGCCGCCGCTTACAGTGACTTCAACTCTCGTCCGTAAGGTAACGGAACTGAGTCCGATTGCAATCAGCAAAGGGAGGAAATGAGTCACGTTGAGTTGCGCCCCTTTGTCATGTGGACGTGAAAGTGGATACTTACCACCAAACAAGCCAAAGAAGGGGGACTGGGAGGAGGAATGAAGCAAATTTATAAAGGCGATGATGTGTTGAGCGGATAACTTCGGGAAGGAGGGAGCGCGATTCAATCGACACGAACTTTTCAAAGAGAAAGGTAAAGTAGAAGGAAGCAATTTGGAGCAGACTGATAAACTGGTTGGCTTGAGGCAATCGAATCGTCCCATCTGGTCGCTTTCATTTTTACGAGCCCGAATTTCCTCATTCTTCGCGCACGGCGTAAATTGGCGATAAATATGTTTCGTTTCGCATTACGTGAGTAATTAGGGACGTTGAAGAATAAATTATTTGTTTGAAATTCGCTAAACCTGAACCACATCACAAGCTACCATCATGTCACAGTGTTTAACTTTTAAAATGCTATTGAACACAATTTCATTAACTATTAATATGCTATTTTGTACAGTTTCCCCTGATACTACGAGAAAGATCAGGGAAATATATGCTAGAACGAATGGATTCAATAACTCATTTTTTCTGTGAACGATACGCGAAAGAACTCGATTACAGAAGTAGAGTCGTGGTGAATTCATCCCCTGCCAAACGCAGAAAAGCAAATCGCGGGGTACCTACATAGACAATTCTCGGTTTCTAATCAAGTAATATGATATCGCGTCATATATGGTTTTATACATTAGGGATCTGCAATCTAATACTTTTCCTTACAAGATTATTGGTTCTAAGCATCGATATTCCAGATAGACGTCTTGGGCATACGTGCACCAAGTTAGGAATAACATAAGGGTATATTTATTCATCCAAAACCACAATTAAAGAAAAAACATTTAATGCTTCAAAGGATGGAGTCACAATGCCTAGAATAATTTATTAATATTTCATATCACCATCAAAATTCAAAATTTAATCAGCAACTAGACAAACCGTTGCATATTTAACTCACATCAGAACTATCTTACGCACGATTGAAACTATAAAATTAGAGTACACAATACCCATATTCAGGATAAAAATATTTTGTCCTTTAAATTATTTATATTTCACGTACCTTATTGCAGATAATATTCGGTCACAGTATGGATAAATATTATGAAAAATTCATGAACGAAGTAGCATAAGATACGAAAGTATAAATAACTGAGGTGAGAATTGAACGTGCCCCTTTATTTCATTCCGAAAGAGAAATTTCATGAATCTATTTATCAGCAACAAACAACCGAGCATTTAATCTGCATCTCACGACACTTTCCCTAATTGCTACAAGAGCTTACGGCGCGCAAAAAGAAACCACGGAATATCAAAATTTCACTTGCGCCGATGATATCATCGGCGAAATTACACCCCCTTTTCGTGACGAACGTTTGGCAACGTGGCCAAAAACGCGACGTTCAATTTTTTTCGCTTTTCGATTGCAGCGACAGCAAGGCGTTAATCTTCGACTGGGATCGAAACCAAAATGGATTAGAAAGGGAAACTCAAGTGCCCAGAAATAAATTGTGTCGGTCGAAGCGGTTCATTTTGGAACTCCGCCTCATTTAACCGCGTATTTGCCTCCGAAGATCGAAATCTGGGGAAAGATTGGCAGGTTTTTACGCTGTTTTATCCATTCATCGACATGAAATGTCGATATTTTAAAGAACTGCCCAGAGAATTTGAGACTAAAAGGAGTCCTTAAGAGGTTTTAATTACAGGTGTTCAAATCGAATTAAACGCAAAGAGAAATTATTTATAACGATCGCAGGACACGATTTACAGCTAAATGCTGGACTGGTAAGAAATACGGTGGATTTTCTTCGATAGATAAGCGAAAATCCACAAAGTAATCAGTTGGAGGGCATCCATATTATTGAAATTATTTTTCACATGTTTTACGAATAAAACATTCAGAGCAATAATCTGCTACAGCTTATTAGATTCATGTTTACTGAATATATATATTTACTATACGTATAAAATTCTTGGTAATACCTCTCTATTTATATCTATCATCATATTTCTTAATATGTTCTTCTTTATTATGTCCTTTCTTCCCCCTTTCCTTCTTAATTATCTAAGAATCATTCCTTGATAATCTGTTCTTTTAATAGTATGCTACCATTTACACAAAAATGTAATTTGCTTTATCAATACCTAACTGAAGTTCCTCTCCTTCTTTCCTTAATTTTCTTTATGAGAATATTAATACTCCTATTATTTAACTCTTACGAGGAGGTTAGGCCAAATGGTCTCTTTTCACCTATCTTCTCGAGATAGAATGGTAATATCATTGTATGTATTAAGAGCCAAATATAATTTATTACAGTAAAATTGATTCTATAAAAATACATTAATGCATCTAAACGGTTCGGAAAACATAAGTGTGTACAATAAAGTTTGTGCAGATATGAGACACAAACTAATCGACTGACAAGTTGAAAAATGACATTAACTCATAAAAATAGATATATATACATATTAAAACTCCAATATTTGGGTTGTGGGGGAAAACTCACCAGATGAAGGTTTATGGAGAAAACCCACGCTGTTCGTAATATATAATTATTCCAGGATTATTTCCGTCGAAGACAACCAAGAAAAATCAACCAAAAAAAAAGACCGGGACCATATGTAAAATAGCGGCATAGTCCCCGTCAAAGCAGAATGTACGATAAGTCTATATTTAGATAAAATTTGCAAATAAATCTCTTCCAATTTACACATCAATTCTCGGCTACATGAATTTTTCTTCACTACGACATGAATGTTCCAATACCATATTACTGCTGTAAATTGTCTAGAGTGGATTTTTGATGGCGCAAAATGAAATAAATAAACGACCAAATCTTTGTCGTTTATTCGCAGCCTCCGGCCAAGATATCAATATTTAATCTTTATTCGAAATTTACTTATTTCTTTTACGTAATATTCTCTTTAATTACATATTACTACCTACCTCTAATAATTTCAAATCCAACATCTGTTTTTGTCTGAATATTTGTAAGAATCATGAGTTTCTTTTTGTCTTTTTTTCGGCTCTGTTTCTTGCACTTTCCTTTTACTTATATTCCCCTCTTCTTGTAAATTTTAGTCGCTACTGCCGGAAGGTTTCGCAGGTTTTTCACGCCCTCCTTCACATGGGTGTTTTCCTGCACGGTTTAAATTTTTTCCTAAGTGCCGACTTAGATTTTTAAAAAACCCACATAAAATTTCATTTCTTTCGTTGCTTTTCTTTAGTTCAACTCCCAATACCTCTTTCATTCTTTCTGTAATGACAAAGGGTTAGACGTAAGAAGAGACTAATTAGTCCCAATCTCGCCCGTGAATAAACACATGTTGTTATTGCTGTTATTATTACCATTATTATTAAGATAAAGTTGAATCGCAAAATAGTAAATTCTGTATTTCCTGCATGGCCATGCCTCAAATTTGAGAAAATTCATGAAAATCGGTAGAATAATTACGTAGACGCAAAAGTATATTCTGATACAAAACGCTAGCTAGCTTAATAAATCCCTGAGTAATTTGTGGTGGTCGAACTTTGGAGGGATGTATTTCCGTAGACATTCCCGCATTAACGACTTAATTTAATTCCCAAAAATATCACAAAGAGTATCACGGAGCGCACGCACTTTTCGAAACCTTTCGCCGATCCGAATCTCAAATTACTCCATACAAAAGAATCACGTGATTGAAGTTGAAAACCATCCGTCGATGGAGGCGATTTTCAGTCATTAACCTCTTTGAAGTGCTTCCGCGGAACCATTTTTGAAACTCCACTACCTTTCAAAAAACGCCGAGTGGATTCCGACCGAATCTCAAAACATCCGCCGATACGAGGAAAAAAACACAGGAGCGCGCCAACGACCAAAAAAGCAAACAACGATTACGCGTAACAACTGCGTCGAGCGCCTCCCGTAATCCGGATTTTGATTCCACGGTTAGCTCCGAAATTTAATTCGGGAAATCAGACGGGAGTTTATTTTAAATAACCAATAACTGCTTCCAGTTTAAACGAGTGCCCGATCCGATGCGACCGAATATAAAAGAGAGGGAAAAATCGCGTTTCGAATCGGGCGTCGTTCCTGTAAAACGAATAATCGAGCGGAATTTCGAGGGAGGGGAAAAAATTGAATCGCGTTACGCGGGATATGAGCTTCCGAAATCCATATCGGAAGATAAAAGCGCCGCTTTCCGAATTGTACAACGTAGCGCGGCGGGAGGGGGTCAAAGCGAAACAAAATATGGCGAATAATAAGATTAAACATGCACTCGGACACATTTCATACAATCAAGATGGGATAAGCTGATTACCTCCAGCGCCGAATTCCTCGACAGAGGGCAGGGCGGGCGAAAAATATCTTCAACCGCGGGGTATTCGCTAAAAATCACTGCGTCGAGTTGGGGCCGAACCAAAAACGCAGCAAATATGTAAATTATTCGCGGGGCATCGAAAATGCGTGCCGGGGATGGCACGTGAAGGGACGCATCGAAAATGATTTATGCGCTTTTTTGTTGCGCGGGAGTGCATCGCCGTATTTTGGGAGAGCGATAAAATACGGCTGTACGAACTTGGTGGACGAATTTGCCTGTGCGTACTTGAAAACTCGTACTAATTTCCCAGATGAAGTCATTGGAATGAGTATCGAGGTAATGGTTGAGTACACCAACAAGATTTCACCGTTGTCGTCTGCGCAGGTTACGCACGCTGAGTTAGGTTACCGGACCTGTGTCTTTCTACCCTGTTTTTATATTCCTAACCAGGGCAATAGATCGTGTTTATAGCATTAATTAATGCTCAAACTGTGTAATTCCGTTAAGCGTTTCGATATTTTAATCTGCTCCTGTCGCTTATGCAGTAAATTATACGGTTATTTAAACAGATTAATGATGCTCGTTCGTGATTGATGTATCCCCGGAACACGTGAGCGTTAACGTTTAATAACACCAATATTTAAGATACAATTACATCGTTTAATACATCGAGCAAGTTGTCCCTTCGGAAATATTTCTAATTTTTGCGAATACATTTTAAGAGACTTTTTGTATACACAAAGAAATCAATCCTCATATTTTATAACTACATGCGTTGATTCTCAAGTAATGAACAAGGGCTAGATGTAAGGAGAGACTAACAAGTCTCAACCTCGCTCATAAATAAAGACGTTTTATTATTATTATTATAGTTTTATTCTCACATTTTGTGGTATCTTTGAACCTGTGACGGGTATTCACCAAGTCACATGTTCCTATATTGTTATCATTTTTTATGGTATTTCATATTATACTGATTATGATTACAGATTACAGAGAAATTTTCTTGTTATCGAGCAGGTGTCCAGTATTACAGATTTTTGTAGGGAGATATAGCTTTTTGGTTTTAAGCCTATCTCCATTAAGCTGTTATGCAATGATTTTGGAATTATTCCAGTTGATGAAAGTATGATTGGTACTATCTT
>KZ308820.1:173239-209534 GCA_000376725.2 Ladona fulva
TTATTATTATAAGATGGCCTGAAGATGCTACCAACAAGGCATAATGATGCTAGTTTGCTAGGAATCTAACCCGGAATC
Organism: Ladona fulva; assembly: GCA_000376725.2. Lineage (NCBI taxonomy): Eukaryota > Metazoa > Arthropoda > Insecta > Odonata > Libellulidae > Ladona > Ladona fulva. The sequence continues at coordinate 173,318 of KZ308820.1, forward strand.
GCTTTCTCTAAAGTTAAACGCATGGCTGTGCGATGGCTCAATAATACTTTTATAATATCTTCTCGTTACTGAATTTTTCCTTAAAATAAATTATATTTGATATCTTTTACGTAATTTAATAAAATTATGCAAGAGTAACATGATTATTGGAAGATGTAAACTTACATCAAATCTTTCGTGTCGATCTGAATCGTTATTTGTGATGAACTAAAAGTTGGATGCTAATGAAAAGATCAAAATAAATCCTATGTATCCAGATCGGCTGTTTTATGGTAAATTGTACATAATTGGATCTTCACCCAGTATCCTATTATGACAGTTACGGAAAAAGTCATCGTAAGTTAATTAATTTAATCTCGGATGGTGCCTTCGAGCAAAAGAGATTCCGTAACAAAATTCTGCGCGCAGAAATGTTCGGTACACGAAGTATTATCGAAGATAAAGCGAATTATCCCAAATGTTATTGCATTAATGCCAGGTAACTCTATCAAAAAATCTATCTACTGTCATATCTACATACATGAATGTTGAATTGCTCCGATATCTAGTTTCAATAGTATAGGCTGATTAGACGCCGTGTCATACACATCAATTAGCATTAGTCGTCGTTATTATTTACTTATTAATTATGAAATAAATGGGTCTAAATGAGGTATTTTTATTCAATCCATTTAACAATAATATTTGAATAATCCATTATACCATACTTAATGATGGAATGCAAAGTTAAATACTGGTTTTCGAATTAACAAGTATTTCATGCACGATTAGCGGTTTGATAACATCTCAGAGTAATGCTAAATATGTACTTCTTGAAACTGAAAAACTCAGGCTGGATTGAAAGATCGTCTTTGATTTTAGAGGGTATTTTCAATAACCAACCGGCAGATCTAAACATATACGGTAAACATAACTAAGGACTTAGCTCTCCTTTCTCATAAACAGCATCATGTTTAGTTCATTGCATGTAATTTACAATGAAGATAAGTTAATACTGTTTTGCCAAAATATAAGGAAGAGAAGATGGAGACGTGAATGGAAAACGTATTATATTCTTTATTCATACCTTTTTCCTCTAACATGATTATTGCTTTTATAGTAATAATAATGCGAATGTATTCGAGTGGGATCAAATATCGTGCGTAATCTGTTAAAATTCTGTGAACGTAGAAATAGTTCTGTTGGAAAAAGGAATTTGTCTATGATATAATATCTATCTTTACATTGTGGATAAATTCTAGATTCTTTTGCCGTTCTTCGTGGAAAGACATTATGAATGACAAAACCAAAGTTAGTAATATCCACAAAACTAAGTACTACCTAACTAGTTTTCTGGATATTACTAAGTTTGGTTTTGTCATTTTTATATTTTGGATTACCCTACAGTGAGAGCTATACTTACCAATTAGATAAATTAATGAAGTTGCAGTACAGTATCGTTTTTAATGACAATTGCAGTATAGTACTGTCAAAAGTACTTCGACATCTGAGATTATTTTATACGTAGGTCTCCAAGAGGAATCGAACCCGGAATCGCTTTCACCGAAGTCTAACGTGTTACCCACTTGACTATCCGAGAACCCAAATTAAATTGTAATTATTTCACTAAAGTGATACGTAAATTTCCCTTGGATAAATTACCTATTCCCTAACACTGACGAGATTTGTCGCGATATATGATTGGGTGCTAATATTCTGACTTGAGAAATGTATTCAGCATCTATTATAACCTTCCTGTTATGATAGGCTTTCCTCTTCATCGCAAACTATTTTTCATTTCGTGCACGAAAATATAAGACTTCTGTAAACGATATAAAGATATATTCAAAACAGAGTCAAAATAAGATGAAAGATAAAATTCAAAATAAAGTTTTTCGCAACGGCAATATTTCATAGAGAATTTCGATAATCGTGATTTTGTAAAGATGTAATTTTGCAAAATGCGCCACTTATTGTTAGATAAAAATACCAAATTTATGAGACTGACGTGGAGAGATATTTATTTTGGCAAAAGATCGCAGTCGCCTATAATCCAGCCTTTGAGACGCCCGTTTTTACCACCAATCCGACGATAAAAAACCGTCTCCGAAAAAGACGCGCCGAGGTGGTTAATTCCCGCGCCGAAAGTGACAAAATCGCGGATTCAACGCCCGCATCAGTCGCGCGACTACGAACAGATGCTCATGAGACGAAAAAATTAGCGGGTGCTACAACCCCGAACGCCCGTTTACAATTTAATTCGGAGGGGTTGCAACCTCGTGTGTAGACGTACAGGGGACGGGCCTCGGGCTCACGCCGCACAACATATGACTCATCCCTATTCCGCAAAACCAATGCAACGGATTTTTAACCCTTTGCTAGGTTTATTGGCCATGTTGCGACGCGTGTGTCACGGTCCTCATACGCAGCTTAGCCATTAGTTGCGGTCGCCGGCGAAATGAACCGAGGGGCGAAGAAAAAACGTCCTTTTTTATCTCCTCGCAAGGGGCGGAAAAAAGGGGGGCAATGCGGTGAAAAGCTTTCAGTCACGGGCGCAAAAACGAAATTTCAACGGCTAATAACAAATTACGCCCCGCCCAGAGCGATGCCGACCCGCGTCAAAATGTCCGCCATCCCGGGTCATTTTTTAATAATTAATTCCCGTGCGATTGCCGCCACGTTTCTCTTCTCCCGCCAGACAACTATTTCAGGAATTCCGCGAGATGTTTTTCATTTTTCTTCATTATTTATATATCCCTCCCCCGCCCCGGCTGCGGTAAGCTGATATGAGCCCGTAATTCATTAAAATTCGTTTCCGCGTAGCGTTCGCTTGTGTGCGTTTGCCCCGGAAAGGAACCTTTCATCTCATTCGCCATAAACATTTTCTTCCATTAATTCCTAATATGTGATTCGAGCGATAATGGAATTCGTCAGAACGTCATAAAGTAAATAATCGGCGGGAATCGTATTTGGGCTTTTTTCGACCGGCGAATAATGCGACTGAAGTGTACGCGGAATATCCGTTATCGTTACATAGTTTTGGTGGCGCCGTCCATTGGTATTTGAGAGAAAGAGAGCGATGAGGTTCCGTCGCTGCAAAAGTGGCTGTCACGGTCACGTGTTTGTATTTCCTGTTCGCGTATTCCATGAATGCGTAAAATTGGCCATTCCACGTACGTCGTGATGCCAGAGTGGAATGAAGTTTTGCGATTTGATAACACTTTATAAACTCAAGTTTTCATTTCTAATATCTTAATTTTTCCTGTGTCATTTACGTCAGTGCTAAGGATTCACTTTCTTTGTCTACACATTGTATTATTAATGTGTCCGCTAAAATTGTGAGTTATTTTTCCTTGTGTTAATATGTGTAAAATTGGTAATCATTCTAATAAAATTTGTGTTTTTACCAATTATAATAGTACTTCTATTATTTCATTGATTCGTACTTGTATTTTATGTTTGTTTCTACCGTGAGAATGGCTTAATTTTCAAAATATTTCCTTACATTGAAATATGAGAATTCCCTAGAACAAAATAACGCCATTATTATTATTATTTGTTGATATCTAATTTTACCAGGTGCGTGTGTAAATTTTTTCTTTGTAATTTCTGTGAACGACATGACTATTGGTATAATTGCGGCTGTTTCTTGTATTCGAAGTTTTCATGTTTCCTGTGCTGATTATGTTCATTTTGAATTTTTTTCTTCTATTTCTCTGGGATATTGATGTCGTTGGAGATAGGATTTAATTGTTGCTATTATGATTATTATTATTACATTATGTGGAAACAAAATTTCGCTGATGCTTAAGCAAGAAGCTAATAGATACGTATAAAGAACATCCATGATATCCTTTACATTTGTCACCTACATTCATAATTCATGAATTCCACATATCGTCAAATGATCAATCTGCTACTGCTTATAAATGGAAAGCAGCAATACACTTCCAAGAAAGTTAACTCTACTTTGATTTTCGCACACTCTTCAGGGAAACTAATTATGAACGTGATCACAAGAATCTACTCGCAAAGTTCTCAATAAAACAACCACAAGATTTCATTTCTTTATAAGACAAGATTCTCTTGCAAAAGTAATTACAAGAGCAATTACAAGAGTAATTATAGAAAGTGTTCAAAACGATCGCACAAATCATACACGCAGCAAATGGTGCGAAAAAGGTGGTGAAAAGTGTATTTCCACCTAAGGTAAATAATATTACATCACGTTGGAGATTAACAACTGAGAGTAATACATAAAACCATAAACTTTATACACACTATGGAATATTTATCAATTATTGTTGAAGTGTATGTAAAAGATAGTGATCTAAAACTTCCTCGAGATAAAGGTACATTTCGAAAGTACCAATCAAAATTAAGTGCGAATTGCACGGATTTGTGAGAAACTTTGACGTATCCCATGAAATAACAAATAAGACGATACAAATGTTCAAAGAAAACTATACCTGTTTTAACAGAAATTAGCAAAATGCCACTGCTTAATAAAAAGAACATACAACTAGTTTCCACGCCAAAGCAACGTGGAGCTCCTTCTCTTGTGCTTTGGTGTTTTGCTAAGTTGTATTAAAACAGGTTTAATTTCCTTTGAAAATGTGTGCCGTCTTATTTCTCCTAAGAGCTGATTAAAACGTTTTTCTACTTACCTTAATTTTATATCGATATTTACCGCAAAATCAGCTACTACGAGAACCAAAATTGTGTGATCTTGCGCTGCCTGATGTTATAAACGAAGATATTGACTGACAAGAACAATGCCGCTCTAATCGATACTCTCTCCCCTGAAAAGATTTTCCTATTCGCTAAATGCTCCCATTCTTAAGGAAATTTCCTTGGTCGTAGCCCTTCCTATTTCTTTATTTGCTTCCCCTCTTAACTCTCTTGTCCCTCCCTCCCGAGGGACCAAGGAATATATCGTAATCTCGTTATCTGCGAAATGTATTTATATAAATGTCCATCCTGTTTGTGAGCCTCGCCGGAGGGACCAAACAAGAACAAGAGGGAGGACCGGAAGGGTGGAGAAGAAGATACAAGAGAAGGAAGAGGGAAGAAAGACCAAGAGGAGAGTGGGAAGGTGGGTCTACATTACAGAAATCTGCGAGGAAAGGAAAGATAAAACAGAGTAGAATAACGAATACGGTAAGCTGAAGGATAAACGATTGTTCGAGATTTTAAAATGAGAAAATTTTCCTTAAAAAGTAAAAGGAAGAATGATTGATACTTTAGGAGATGTTAGAAGAGGAAACTGATTAAGGATTGGAAATATCAATTACACCTTTTAATCAAATAATACTTACCAATGCAGACTTATATTTAAATTACTTTTTGTGTAGAAATATTTAAGTTATATCTGCAAATCAATGATCGATAACGTATTTTATGGTATGAAACGTTTTGCCTAGGTCTATCAATTTGTAGGAAGGTATCAAAGAAATATTTTGAGTGAAATGATGAATTTAGTATTCAGGTATATGAATGAAAGTATAACGGAGGATTGCGTTATAACATATCTTACAAGAATATTTATAGCATCTTAAGCAATTGTTCACTTGGGGGAATAAGTAAGTAACGCATATAGGGTTTTTTCTTCACGAGATTTTGCAACCAATTATAATATGTAACTCATTACATAAAAATATACAAAATCATCTCATAGTTAAATGTTTCCGCATCCGAATTCTAAAGACTAAAAATCATACGAAAATAAAAGTACAAGAAAGGTAAGCATGGAACGTTGAAAAGGTTGATATCCAATAATGATCGACTGGTTTAACTTCATTCGCTGCAGTAAGTATGTGCATGTACGGTCTACCTGATACGGTCAATGCTATTAAGATAATATCGATATCGTTCCATATACTGATGATCTGAGAGATAGAAATAATAATATTGAAGTAAAACACCGAAGAAATAATAAACGATTAAATACTTGTTGAAGCTTTCTCAATATATTGAATAAAAGTTAATAGTATCGTATGATGGTTAACCTGCCTGCTGTTGAAATGGCCTTCCTCATCACCATATCTTGCAATTTAATTGGTAGTGCAACAAATACAACTAAAACCCGAAATAGTTGTTCATACATTCGTCAGTCTTCCGCTTTGATAGATCTTGCTATATTCGGATATTCATCCGGATTTTCAGCTTATCTATAAGTCGAACGTTTTAGCAACTATTTCCTGTCCCACATTTATCTTCGTCTTCTACTTTTCTTCTCTTTTTCTTGAGTGCCACAGCCGACGCAATTCATACAATCGAATCAAATCACTTGATAAAAACGTAGCTGCGATCGTCATTGTTAAAACCAAGATCGTCATTGAAATTATAAGAATCGATATTATTAATAATACCCATATTGCTTCTATATTATCTACCGTGTAAGGTACGTTTAATACCGATTTAAAGCATCCACTAAAATCTGGAATTTTTTTCGGCGTATATATAAAATAGATATCAAAATAACCTCGCCGGATTTTGCCCCGCAAATAATTCCAACAGTATAGAAATTCCGCCCTGAATGCTAACGAGACCTCAACGCATTTTGATACCCAGGAGGAGACGCAAAGAAGACAAAACAGCATCTGAAAGAAGAATAAGGGTCGCGGAACGAAGGGAAAGATAATTCTCGATGACAAATTACCCTCAAATCGCATTCATGGGAAATCCCATACCCTTTGCCCGGTCTCCCGAAATACCCCGTTATAAATGGGACAGATTTAACTCCCAAACCCAAAGTTACGTGGCGCTGTTGCCCACTATTCGATTCGACTGGATGTCCTTTCCCTATCTCCTGTGCTTTACTTATCTCCTACTCCTTTGCTCAGTTAATACTACTCCTTCCCTGCAAAACATCCCTTGAGGGAAACTCTCGAGTTGGGGGGGAAGGACGCCCTCTTCTCCATATCTGCCCTCGCTCTTCGCATCTCTATCTTACCACATTCCGCTCTCCTCCTTCCTGCCCGCAAAGTCCTCACATCTGACGAAGGAACAGTCGCAAAAGCATAGATTGAAAGTTATGTTATTGGTACAGCTCTGACGCTGGAAATGCACGTAAAAGGTTATATGGAGATCATCGCATACGCGGTCTGCATGTTTTATTACTGTAATTCTTTATGGTATCACGTCATAGTTCTTAAGAAGAGTGATAATAGATGTACAAGATTATTTTCTTCTTAATGCAAGCAACCTTCTTATTATTAACAGATACATTTCAGTCAGTTTCAAACTCCATACCTTGCAGATTTCATCAAAGGGATGGCGAGCAGTTTCTCTGGAATAAAATTTAGTGCCTATCCCGCATACGACGGACCAATGAAGTTATGGAGCCCCCTTTATGAAAAAATACTGTTTCCTATCAATTTGTGAAAATTATTCACTCAATCTAACCCTTTACTAACTTTAAGGATACTGTTTTCTTATCCCTGAATTTAGGGAACCTTCTTTCGAGGTTTGAAACAAAACAACTCTTTCTAAAATAAAGGATCAATGTTTTTCAAATGTTAAAGTAAAGTAAATACGAATTCGTATAAGGAGGTAGCAAAACTGACGACATTATATGTTACTACAGTACTGATTCATTACTAAGTACAATGAAGAAAACTATACTACCATTAAAATGGTTTAAGGGTGACATTTTAAGTGACAACAGTCTTTACGATAATTTCGTAATCGCAAACTAATAATTGCTCAACGTCAAACTGGGGATCGTTCCTTCTTCCGTTTCTCACGAGATGTAAAGATATTTCCTGATAATTATTTACTTTATAAAAAAGACAACTTAAGCCCATATATTCTTTCATCACATCTCCTATTCACATTTAAAGCCTTCAATTCCTATGGTAACTTCATTCCGTACTTTTCACCATCATTACTCCTTCTTAACATAGTAAGACGCTGGATCCGGAAACAACGTTTGGTAACACATTATAAATATTCCATTACATACTAACTGATTAAGGTTATAGCTAGAAACATCTAGTAATAGCATATATTCTTTAAGCAATTAATCACATAATTTCGCAACTACTGCATTGATAAGGAGACAATATGCAAGATTACCTACTAGAATACGTAGCTAGAATACCTTTAATAAAATGAAAACATTAGACCTAGTTTTTCTTATCACGTGACATCTTTTACGGCTCCTGATAGGTCTTTACGGCTACAACATCCGTGCAAGGGACAAGAAAGTAAAAATTACTCCTGCTCTTTTCGTATCACCCATCTCAATGCATAGTCATTTTCACGTGTGTTACCGCGTGTTAATTTAAATAATGTAAACTGATGTAACTTTCAGTTCTACAAATATATGATTGAGTATAACTTGCGGTGGTTTAGAGTTAAGTTGATCCTGTCCATGAAACTGCGGAATATTTGTTGAAGATCGCAAAGAGAACTCTGCATGGAAGAGAGTAAGCAAAGAACGCCGTACAAGACGCACGAGGCGACAGAGCGGGACATGAAGTAGACCGTTTTCGGGAAGGTTAAGCGCCCTCAGGGCATTCAGAAAGAGTAGGACGTTAAGGGGGAAGGTTAAGGCGTATGAGAGAGCCGGTGGGACGGATGGACACGCACCGAAATTAACATAGTTATCAGTTGCCTGAAGGATGCGGGTCTTGTCTTTGCTAGGGATCGTCTGAAATTTCTTTGTTTTTTTCCAAAATGAAATCCTTCTTGGAAACGTATCCGTAACGTCAAGCTTACACTCGGTCGCTGTCCTGTGTCACTGACCAAATAACAGTTGTGTCCAGAGGAGAAAGAGAAAACTTTTATTCGGCTGAGTCATCCAAGATCGAACGCTGTATTTATTTGAATGGATATACTGCGGATCGAATTAAATCCGTACTGATAGAAAAGCCGATGAAGGAGCCTTTGAAATGGATTTTCGCAGACCAACACAAGCATTTTTTGAGCAAAGGACCCAAAAACCTCCGAAACGATCACATTTTTGCGAAGTTTACTTTCCTTTGAACGAACGAAAGCGCACCTAGGCAAACATGAAATGGGAAAAAACAGGGAACTTTGTTTTCGTTTAGCGGAAAAAATAAGATCTTTTGGTTCAAATCGGATAAATAACATTCCATGGACCTCAAAGTTATCTTGTTGCACGCAAATAAACCTCCAAATTGGCCGATAGGATTTTATGTACCGAAAGAAATAACACAGAGGCTGCAATCGACTGGTTCCACAAATAAAATCTTACATTTAATTTTGGTTGATTGCATTCCTAACGACTTTATTCCACTTCAAATACCTATACTGAAAAACAAAAGCGGAAATAGAGAAATTAAGAAACATTCCCTATTATTTCAAACATTAATTTAAACAGATAACACTGTTTTAAAGCTCGCTGTCGTTCAGCAAGTAGCACGCGAGAGAAAAGGCAGTTTACAGAAGTTAAGGACAGCGAATTTATGACCAGAAAAACATCCGTTAAAACAATATATAGTGTGTCATCATCCCGAATGGGTAACTTCAATATCTAACATCACTAAAGTCTTCAGTATCTGTATGAGATAAAAGTCGTAAACATTATGCAAAGAAACTTGCTTCGAATCCATTGATTAAAACGATCGTTTTAGAAGACATTTCACTATTGAATGTAGTAAACTGTGAATCAAATTACGAAACGAATTTCATAGAGATTATGAACGTGATTAGAACACAGCTATCATTAAAGCAATGAATATCATAATCTATACTTATGCATTGATAGATTTTTATTTCTGTAATTGCTTTAATTACTTCCCTATAATTTCTTTAAGTTCCCCCAGCCATACAGCCAATCCCAGGCAAAAAGCAGCTTGCAGAATATTTACGTAGATGTAAAATTTGTTTCCAACTAGTTTAAGACGAAATGTTACCAAACATTCTAAAGCTCTTTAGTCCTCGATAGTAAAGTCGTAAATATCGTTCCGTACATTTCCGTAAAATTTGCTCACTAAACATCGACTTAGAGCCAAATGATATATAGTGGGCGAGGAGAGGGGGCAAGGTTAGGGGGGAAGCCATCTAGAAATGGACATGCACCGAAATTACCATAGTTATCAGCGGCCTGGAGGAGTCTCGGAGAGCCGGGGATCAAGGGAGGGGTCCGTAGTCTCGGAAATATAGCACAAACAGCACGGGAAGAAAGGGCCATCGGTATAAGTCAAGGAACTGAGCGGTGGAGGATAAAAAAGTGGATGAAAAGTGGTCGGAAGGAGTGTTTAAGGTCTATCTGAGGGTCGCACAGGACAGGAATGGGGTGTTTCGGACCTTCAAATGCGGGAAGATGCTTTTCCTCCGAGGGAGGGTAAAAAAAGAGCGGCGGAAATCTTACGCGAGATCAGTGTATGATGCGGTCGTTCCCGAGGAAAAGAAGAGGGTAGAGGAAAATACCGGGGGTGTTTCTCTCGTGAGGGTTTTATGACGTAGTTCGTTTCTATTTCACGGCTAAAAAGGCAGCATTCTCTCCCTATCAAGAAGCAATCTGAGGTAGTGAGGGAAAAAAAGATTTCTCTGCAAGGCACGCGATTGGTTGTAATTTACGGTGCTCGTAATGAAGCATCAACTGCTATTTCCGGCTGTTGAGAATCTGTCGTAGAAAAAAGAAGTTATTTCGCTAGGCTGATGCCTGAGAATGAAATCTTATTGTTACAAAAGTGTGTTTTGCCCTATTCCAATTGGATTTATATGTTACAATTATGTTTATATTGTGTAAAAAATTACAAGTAACGTGACTTTATTCATTGTGTGTAAGGTCAAAGATGTTAGATCGTATATGGTTTGAAGAGCGTTATTTAACGTAAAACAGTCTACCAAGCCAAGAAGTACAGTTAGATATCGACATTATCTATGCAATTACTTCATTGATAGAATTAAGATGTTTACGACGAACTTATTCAGTTATTTATAATATTTACGAACGAAACCCATACTTTATTTACATTTGGAATGATGATGATTTTTAGATATTTATTTTCCGTTAAATTCCTACAGACGTGGATATAAATAAGGGAATTAAAGTTAATTTTCGGAAAATATAAGCAAATACGTTGGCAGAACTGTATTCCTTGGAATCGCTTGTAAATTTTAAGAAACCCTTTTCAATTTGGAAAACAATGATAAAACCAAAATTCCAAGATTTAGCTCAGAAATTTTGTTATTTTAACTTTTATCGAGAAGATTTCTCTTTCTAAAAGATATTTCTACGGAACAATAATTTCCAAATAGATATATTTTGCAATGTTTTAATATCAAATACTGGCACAACTCGGTGAGAAACTTAAGCGGACGGCATAACTAACGTGACCGAAAATCGAACCCGATTCTTCCATTTGTAGGGCGTCTACTCAAATCCGAGACCGGGATTATCATTAGGTATTACAAATTTTCACTGTAACTAGGTATAGGGCCTAGTGGCAATGGGTTACCATTTCGAAACATTTTACATAGTTACCAATATACGTAAAACTATACGAAACTGCGTGAATTAAGGGGAGATTTCTCATACGGTAGTCACATACAGTATTTCTGCGGGAAACTTTGCTGGTTAGGCGAAGGTTCTTTTCAGGTCTGCCTACATCTGTGGTTTTCTTGAGTTCATGCTTTATCGTGCAAGCCATCTAAAATCATTCCCTGAGAACTACAAAATCTACCATATTTTTCGAATTTCTCAGCAACCTTAATTCTTGAATTATTCAATTTGTATTCACCTTATACATTGAAACTGTCACAAAAAGGTTATATTTCTTAAACACTTTTGCAATTTCTCATTTTAAACTCAAGCAAGAAACACAGCTAACAACGAAAGAATTAATTAGAAGAGTGTAATTGATTCAAAATCACCAAAAACTCGCTAAAACACAACTTAAACAGTTGAAGGAAATCCGTAACCGTTTCGAGTCATAACGTACGGAACAGAGCGGTAGCCTTTGCATGGCGTAGAATCAAAATTCAAGTGAATGAAGAAAAAGGAGGAAGAGAAAGAGATTGAGGACTGAAACACTTAATTCTGTCGCATTCCGAAAATAATCGGCCGGGAAAAATCTCCCGCATAAATAAGGTAGGAATTTCTCGTTCGAAAAATTTCAAATTTTCTCCGATAAAAAAGAAATCCGGAGCTAATTGGCTGTCCCCAGCAACCGAAAACTCGCGCGGAGTTAAATAGGGAGAAAATCGCGATGAGTTATGGGTGGATAAGGAAATTAAAAACGCATTACAATTCCAACCGTGAAACACCCGATATTTTCTGGAGGGATTCGGAGAGCGGAATAAAGAAGGGGAATCCGCAGGGGAGGGAAATTTCCAAGAATCTGCGGAGTGAATGGGAAATGCAACTGGAGGAGATTAAGGTACACCCCAATACAGTCACTGACGGAGGGGTATTCCACTGAATATTCTGGAACCAGATTCAGAGAGATTTTAGTCTTACATATACGGACGATGGAGTAGAACGCGAAAAGACAACTTATAACGTAATTGTAACGTACAAACAGTCAAATTTTTGAGAATTTATTTATCCATTTACTTATTTATTTATTTGTTAATAAGATTCAAAACAACAAGAAATGGCCTGTTTCCATTAATCATAACACTCAAAGCAATATTGAAACTTAATACTTAACATTTCTTAATCAAAAGAATACAAAATAGTACCAAAATTAAATTAAATTACTAAAACATATACACATACTAAAGAAAGAAAACCACAAAACAAAAAAAAAACAAGAAGAAACAAATAAGAAAAATAGGAAAGATACATAGTTAATTTACGGAAGATAAGAGTGTATTGATAAGGAAAAAAGTTCAAGTAAGGGGTTGTAGGACAGGAGGGAGTTTAAATGCTGTGGGATGAGGTAAAACCTGGGTCCTTGAGAGATGGAGAGTCGAAAACGAGGTGTGTAAAGTAGGCTGTAATCACGCGTAGAACGGGTACGGGTAGAATTTATAACATTTTTCGCTTTAAAGTAATGGTAGTTAAGCACGCAGCAGTAATTCCATTGATATCTTGCAAAACACTATGTGAAAGAAGCTAAAATAGAATTATAGGATAGCTTTGCTTTAAAGTATAATTCGCGAGGATATAAAGAGATTGAACGTCTTACTTAAAAGATTGAGCCAATGAAATATGTATATGACTGCAAATCCTTTGCAAATAGAAAACATAACGTTTCTTACAACCCACGGTTATCACTATAACATAGACATCATCTCATTATCTCACGTTATCTCTTGTAAGCAATATTTATTTTAATAAAACAGAGCACTCTATTTCTATAAAAGGATCGTGGTACCCATATCGCAAACCTTCTTTGTTATAAATTATCTTACTCCTTTATCTTATACAACTAAAGTGCTTTCGTGTTTAGCAAGGTTGCGTGCATTTGCGGGGCATTTGATATGTGTTTCAATAACTTCTAATTTATGACAAAGTTGACAGTCATTCAAGTTAAAGTCAATTATAGAGGTGTATTTAAATGTACTTCGACGGCTAAGGTAATTTCGCATATACGGGATCCCACCGGGAATCGAAACCGGGACCGCTTCCACCAAAGATGAACGCGTTACCTACTCGGTTTTCCGGGATCAGGCCTGTTATGAAGTCAATTTAACGTACAGTTAATGTACCAGTTACACCAGTAATTTGTATACCAATATGTACCAGTAATGTATCAGTTTATTTACAATTCACAAAAGTATGTTCCACAAATTCAACTTTCTTGGTTAGGGTAATTCATTTACGTCACACTTATAGTATTATTTTAAGGACTACCTTTCAGACTGATATGCCAATAATTGGTGCCCTAGGGGTATTTTGATCAGTACACAACCTCCAGACGTGTTAAAAAGTCTACAGAAAGAAAACCTTGCCAATATACATGCATAGTGGTTCTGAATGAATCCACTCGTGATACGAAAAAGCAATTTAATGCTAGCCGAGGCGGGCTCGGGAGGAAAATCGCAAATTGTGTTCAATATCGGCATCCGCGATGGAATTCCGTTCCAATATATTCTTCTCTGATATCCCTATCCGCAATTGCATGCATTACGAACATCTGCCCGTGTAACTCCAAATCTGAGTTACGAGACAAAACCCTCGATCCCAAAAATCTTGCGAAACCGTCCCGGGAAAGATTTCGGCCATCCAATCGTTTAAATTTCCATAAATCATTCCCAATCAATCTCACGGCACAATAACATATCAGAAGGTTGCAGCAAAAATAAATATGGATGCAAATCACACTCTGCGTCGGGGATTCACTTCCCGCGACCCCTCAAATCCCCATACAATTCCGCATCTCCATTCGACTCACGCTCCGTCAAAAATTTTCTAGGGCGCGACGCAACTCCGGGCATTCAATCAAAAGTTCGTCACGTGTCCGAGACTCACTCCATTCCTCAGCTTCGTAAAACCACCACAATACACGCGGCGCCACCTTGCAAGATATCCCGTCACCTAATCTCCTCGGCTCACACATGACGAGGAGCACTTGGCATTCTGAAAAGGAGAAAAATGATGCGGAGAGGAAAACCCCTCGGAGCGCTCTCGCGAAGACGCCTCTCCCTTCGCACAACCCTTACTTAACCTGAGTCCAAGAAATCCCCCTTAAGGATTTCCATTCTCTCTCCTCCAAAGCCTGTCTCGCTTTCTTATCGCCTCCTCTTCTAATCCTCCTTTCTCCCTCTTCCCATTATCTGTCTCTCGCCTCTTCCTGTTCAGTTACTCCCTCTGCTCCTCTTAAACGCCTTCATGCTCTTGTCAATTCCTTCCTCGTGCACTACTGCCTCCCGCATACGTTTATCTGCGTCTCCTCTCATTTGTATGAATCTACTGCTTATTCTATCTCTTATATACTTGAATTTACCTCCATTATACTTACATCTTTATCTTTTTCTTACACCCTACTATGATTATTATTATTAAGGTCTTCATTGATGCGAGATTGAGACTAAAAAGTCTCTTCCTCCATCTAACCTGTCGTTAATGTTATTATTAAAACATGAATAAATTTGTAACATGGTAGTTCCACCTTGATTATTTTTAATATCATACTTTCAAGCGACGAGAACTTACATCGTTCAGGTAAACCCGTTAATATTAACAGATTGGAATGTTTGGAAAATAAAAGATTTAAACCATTATTCATTGTTTAAATTTTCTATTATAAATATTGCGACGTCACTGTGCGTTAGCTAGAACTCACCTTGAGTATGCGTGCTGCGCTTGGGACAATGACTACAATTGTTGTGATCAAGAATTAGAAAAGATGCAGCGAAAGGCGAAACGTTCAGTGACGATTTGCAACGATTATTCAGCGAGGGTTACTCAGATGCCTCAGGATACAGTATGGGATCTGTAGAAGATCTAAACAAAAGATATATTTACTAAATAAGTTCAGAGAAGGTATTTTCATTGATGATTTAGCCGATGTAATATGTCCTCTGTGTTACATAGGTCGTTTTGAAAAAGCGAGAACAATCAGAGAAATAGATATAGGAACGAATAGATTCAAGAATTAATTTTTCATTAAAATACAACGATTAGAATAAGGACACAGACTTTGATTTACGATGTCTTTTGATTTATTTTCACTGTAAAATCTGCTTTTATGGTTATTCATTTATCAGTGTAAAATCTTTTGTAAGAAAACATAAATGAACAAATTATATGTACTATATATTTAAAGTATTTTAGTGAGTTAACCGCATATTTGACACGTAGTGTGGTTGTGGGAAAATGCACTTTGAATAAAGACGGTTAACTTTGTTTACGAAGGTTATCCTAGAAAGGATTACATTCGTTAACCTGTATTGTTAATTGCGAGGGATAAGCGGAAGAAATACTTCATAGGTGGCTGAAACATTAAAAAAAAGATCTTGAAATTATCGGGTTTATGCTTCTAACCAATTTATATTTACTTATTTTGAAAATTTAACTCAATTTTGAGTGATTAGCATGCTAACTCTCCAACACTAAGATTCGATTCCCGGCTAGTTGGATTTTTCCGGTTATGAAATGGTTCTTTATGTTCGTAATGTTTATTAGAACAAATGTAATCAGGGTCCTACTGTTTCCATTACAGAAATAATAATAATAAGCTAAAATTCATAGGAAACTGAAACCGCAAACTAGATCTTTATATCTCTGGGCTGAACCTTCCAACCTCTTGTATTGACTTATTACGAAAATAATTTAGAATATTTTCTCGAAGCTCGGATATTTCCGAGGATTTTGTTCTCAGTGCTTTCACTGTATTCTTTAATCTATAGTTACGGTATCCTGCCACCAATGTCACACAACCATCGCAAAAATCTGCGTCACATTGAGTGGGATAGCGCTTTATATTCACGCATTCTGCTTTAGGAAACGAGGATATGTCTCCCCCAATTTCCAATCGTCCTCTTTCTGCGACCAACTCCTTCCTCAAGGCTTTCTTTAGCTTCTCCCACACACACTCTCTCGCCCCTTTTCGTCTCTTCCTCTTAAGTCTCAGAGGGACCTAATAAGGATGGGAATTGTGAGAGCCGAGTGGATATCCTTGTAATCTTAATGCGGGTTTGAAACTTGAGGGAAAAGGGATTCTTGCCACCTGAGGAGGGGAAGAGTGGGCGCGGGAGGGGAATGAATGCGGTGTCCACACATAAGCGGGTTTCCGAGAGCGAAGGGTGATCTCTGAGAAGAGGAGATGGGGGAGAAGGGGAGGTAAGGAAGTAGGGGAGCGATGCGATACAGATATATAAGGAGAATAATGCCTTCCCTGAAACTAAGTCGCTCCATTCTAGATTATGATGTTTCATATGCAATAATAATGCTTCGAATTACTTCGTAAAAATTGTCCCATTCACAGGTTTTTACTGTACCACAAGAATTACACACATATGCTAGCAAATACGTACTTATTTATGTACTTGCATTAAAGAAATAATCCCGTGAAGACATATCCATAATATTCCCTTGTTTACGTTTCATGGGCTGGTGACATTTTTCACACGAAGAAACTCTTTCAGTTGGTTGAAATCAATTTGTGTCATACCTCGTCGCTCTCCCCATTCTCATCTCACGAGTTAACATTGTCAAGTACCTCATGAAGGTTGCCTTGATGGTTATATGGAGAAAATTGGTGAAGCTTGTCGATTTCAAAGTTAATGGAGAGTTATTAGTCGGTCTGTTATGAAATATGTTAATTTCCAGGACTTGAGAGTCAACAAAAGCAGTCGAGGATTTCAAACGTTCACAGCTGTATTCTCGGAAGTTTGCTTTCACTTATTCTGAGAATTCAGGGTATTCAATAATGAGTGCCGATTTTACGCGACCGAAATGCAAAATGTAAATTGCAAATTATGCAAATGATCAAGAACGTCGCAGGAATGTTCGATAATATACTTAAACCAATTTTCGTAACGACGCGTCTTCCATCGAAAATAATTTACCTTTCGTTTGAAGCTTTCTATGAATTGTGTTACTCAATTCACGAAAATACTCGTATATTAACGCGAAAATAAAGTTGGGATTTGTCGATTTTCTCCAAAATCAGAAGCTCTGAGGATACTCTCTGTAACAGCGACGTGCATTCCGAAGTAATAAATTATTATGGAATTTTATGTTACATAAAGAGACAACATTTTTTCAGAAAAGTTTCACCAGACTTCCACGAAATTTAAGACATGAAAATGAGATATAATGAGGGTAGAGAAACTCGGTGGCTGACTTACTCTTCCTCCTACGCGTGTAGAAAGGGCTTATTTATCAGCAGGAAAGCTGTGCAATAGATATACGTACTACATCGAGAGTGAGCGANCTAACCAATTTATATTTACTTATTTTGAAAATTTAACTCAATTTTGAGTGATTAGCATGCTAACTCTCCAACACTAAGATTCGATTCCCGGCTAGTTGGATTTTTCCGGTTATGAAATGGTTCTTTATGTTCGTAATGTTTATTAGAACAAATGTAATCAGGGTCCTACTGTTTCCATTACAGAAATAATAATAATAAGCTAAAATTCATAGGAAACTGAAACCGCAAACTAGATCTTTATATCTCTGGGCTGAACCTTCCAACCTCTTGTATTGACTTATTACGAAAATAATTTAGAATATTTTCTCGAAGCTCGGATATTTCCGAGGATTTTGTTCTCAGTGCTTTCACTGTATTCTTTAATCTATAGTTACGGTATCCTGCCACCAATGTCACACAACCATCGCAAAAATCTGCGTCACATTGAGTGGGATAGCGCTTTATATTCACGCATTCTGCTTTAGGAAACGAGGATATGTCTCCCCCAATTTCCAATCGTCCTCTTTCTGCGACCAACTCCTTCCTCAAGGCTTTCTTTAGCTTCTCCCACACACACTCTCTCGCCCCTTTTCGTCTCTTCCTCTTAAGTCTCAGAGGGACCTAATAAGGATGGGAATTGTGAGAGCCGAGTGGATATCCTTGTAATCTTAATGCGGGTTTGAAACTTGAGGGAAAAGGGATTCTTGCCACCTGAGGAGGGGAAGAGTGGGCGCGGGAGGGGAATGAATGCGGTGTCCACACATAAGCGGGTTTCCGAGAGCGAAGGGTGATCTCTGAGAAGAGGAGATGGGGGAGAAGGGGAGGTAAGGAAGTAGGGGAGCGATGCGATACAGATATATAAGGAGAATAATGCCTTCCCTGAAACTAAGTCGCTCCATTCTAGATTATGATGTTTCATATGCAATAATAATGCTTCGAATTACTTCGTAAAAATTGTCCCATTCACAGGTTTTTACTGTACCACAAGAATTACACACATATGCTAGCAAATACGTACTTATTTATGTACTTGCATTAAAGAAAGGGTGGATATATGCTTTGAGAGGCCATACGATTAGAGGAATTACGAGTTAAGGTTCAATTTTTTTCATAAATTAGACAAATATACATCCCATATAAACCTCATTCGCTTAACTACAGCAAGAATAAATAAATGTTTTAATAACAACGCATAGTATTTCTACAAATTAGAAAGAATGGGGATTAGAGCTTACGATCTAATATATCCTATTAACACATTACGTAGACTTACTAAACCGATTTAAAAATAGTTCCTGATGCGAAAAACAATTTTTCTTAGAATGTATTAACACTCTATGGAAAGTTTTGTTACATTTGTTTTGATTACTGTAGGATAATGAGTAGTTAAACGATTTATTTTTCTGATACTTATCCAGGATAGAAAGGTAACGAAAAGTAATGATAGGAAGAATTTAAATCTGAAAACTCATGGATTTTCATGAAATATAAGTTAGGAATGGGCTTAATTTGATAGATATGTGTGAAGGTGAGATGGAATGGAGAGAGAATCGTCGGTAAGCATGTGGATGATGAAACAAAATGAGGAGGAGGAAATGGATGTAAGGTGGGGAAGAGAAGAAACATAAAAGGTAAAAGGAAAAGGTGAGGGAATGGGATAAGAAGAGAGAGCGATGGCTTGGGGACGCCACTCTGGGAGATAGAATAGTTTATAGGGATAGGTTGTCAAGGAAACAAAATGAGGGGTTGGTTGGGGAGTCCCTCTTAGAGAATCCTTAGACGCTCTTGAGTATGGTTTAAGAGGAAAAAGGCATTTTGGATACATGGAGATTCCCGGAATAATGATACTTTCACCATCTTACCGCTAATTTTTATAACATTTGGACGCTCCACTCAAGGGAGTTCCAGCCGGTTCGAGAGTCGGTTCGTCCAAGGACATTTAACTCTACGGAATATTCACCCAAGAACGTAATGTCCAAGATTTTACCTAAGGATTTTTCGCCCAAGAAATACTTCAACCAAGGGATATTTTATTCAATTTATGTTTATAGAACTCACTTGGAAAGACAGAGAGGAAATCAAAAATCATGTTGAATGTGGAAGGATTATTTGAGCGAAGGATGGACGTTCAGATGTCAGAAGCCCGATAGAAGACTAAGTAATCGAGAATGTTATGGAACAATCCTCGAGAGAATCGAGGGTTCTTTTCTCCTTCATGTCAATCATAGTGAGTTTATTTGACTTTACACTCGGTAGCTATGGACTCCTAAATTTGTATCGATGTTATATAACCTTTCATAACCAGTGGTTACCATATAGATTGAATCCGAAAAACCTGTATTCATCATCGGCATTATATATCCTCCTGTATTTCTGAAGAGATGGTTAACTTTTTCCTTACCAGTAGATGTGATCATTCCATTCGATGTGCTGAAACGATCTACTAATGTAGATCATCCTTACTTTTTGAAACTCACTGAATTTTGTAATGAAATAACCTCTCCTAACTCCTTGTTTGAATTATATTCGCCATTTAAAAAACAGAAGTCCCGATTTTGTGAATGCAAAACCTGCGATACCACATTGTCGTATAATCCTCAATTGAAATATAACAAGAGAATGAAGAATAACATAAATAAAAATGTCGTGCTTTACTCAACTAAGTAAAAGGGCTTAATATTCACATAAAAGTTGACGCTGCATGAAATTTAAGCGTTAATGGGACAAAAATTGCCAGAAAAGTTTAACTCCGTATATTTGTTAAATCACAAAAGATTTTGTAGATCTCCCACCCATGCTAAGCATCTGTACGGAAAAATACGAAATGAGCAAACATTGGACGATTCCTCAACAAAACGCTCTAAAATCCAGAGATGTATACAGAAAAATATTAAAGCAACAATTTTTTAGCTAACTGGCGCTCAAATTCCCGGATTCCCTCCTTAATCATATTCGCACCAAAATTACTCCCCTTTTCCTCACTATCGTGCCGTTACCGACAGCATAGTTAACTACCGCACATGGCGTGCGTGGGCGAAGCAGTTCGCAACCGGGAACATCCAACGCGCCACCTCGATAATTATCAAAGTTACTCCGCGTCAAACCCTCCTCCTCTACTCATTCCACACGTCAGATATACGATGCATCTTTTGCAGATATAAGCAAAACACCTGACACCTCTCAAGAGCTCGCTAGTGGGCCTGAAATCAACCTTGACAGGTTCTCTGCCTTTAGAACGTCTTCGGAAGGGGTGGATAACTCACCTTTTGCGGTATCTTCCCACCCATCCATGGAAGACGCATAAATAGGTTATACAGCAACCGATATCTCTCTTCTTGAACCAACCCTCCGCTTCCATCTTTGGGCCGATAAAGATAACCGATCAAAAACGATTCGTGTACGCAGTAATACATCTTTCGCTTACTGGTATCACAGCCTAATTGCTATTAACTAGACACTTGTCCCTTGCTTCTACTGGGTAGTAAAAAAATGTCCCAAAGGTTCCATGATGGGTAAAATGTCCCAAAGGTTCCATGATAGGTAACAGCAAATTTTTCACTTTTTGGAAATAATTACCAATGTTTTAGGAGCTATAGCCAGAAAATTCCGGAAGTACAAAGCTTAACTTTGGCTTAAACTGCAGCAAATTTTATCTTCTTCGAAAGAAAATTGAATAGCGTTTTCTGCAAAACGCATATTTTAGGAGATATTTAACAAAATTTAAGAAAAACCAACATTTTGCTGCCCTCTTACCCTCAACGGAAACTATATTAGTATTATTAAAAAGTGCTTCGACAGCAGGTCATTTCGCACGCATACGCTCCCACCGGGAATCAATCCCAGGACCACTTTCATCTTAGGCAAACGCGCAACTCACATGGCTATTTATAAACCCTCTATGGAAACCCAGACAAGTGCCAGAATTTGAGGTATCTAGGGAAACTCACAACCAGCAGCAACTCGCCACAGTTTTTTCGAAGCAAAGGAAAAGCTTTCTTATTATTGACATTAGTTCTAACTACGTATTAAAAAGTTAGAGCCACATTACCTTTAGCAAGTTCGAGCTCTATTGGTGTATGAACTGACTGGTCCAAATTATTTCATGGATAGCGATTCCTTTGGAAATAAGCCAGTTTCACGTATAACCATTGGGGCGCAAAACCATACTTTTGTTCTCTATTCGATTAAGCAACTTAATAGAAAACTCACACCTCATTGGAGACGTACAAAGACAAAGAAATGACAGGAAATTCTTTCGAGTTAAAGAGGGAGACAGGTTCTCCCCCGGGGTTTGTCTTGTCAGCGGCACACTCTCTCTCTCTCTTCAAGAGATTCTATCTAGGCATCCCCCGCACCATTCCGCACATACATGTCACGCATCTACCTTTCCCATTCTCCAAAGAGGTCATTTCCTTGGACGCTGACCGCCTCGGGAGAAACCCGAAACATCCTCTTAACTACGCGGGGTTTGCCTACGGAGTCATCCGCAGATGCTTCAACACGACATACAAGAGGATCCTTTCATCTTGTCTTGTAAATTCGAAGAAGAGACCATTTCTGACATTTCAAGATGAGGTAAAGGAGGAAAACTGGATGATTTTTCTTACCATATGTTATGGAATATATTTCAGAAAATATGATAGACTGATGAAGGAAGTCGTCCATCCTCGTGTTGTATTTGACGTCCATCATAATTAGGCTGGACTTGATTCTATTTTGTTCTTTTTGATTGTACGGAGATTTACTTTGATATTAAGATTTTTTTATTGAACATGCTGTCTACGCATCGTTACTGGTTGATTTCCTGAGGATAAAGTTTACATTGTATCGTTACCATACATTAGGAAATATTCATGTTCTTCTAAACATCATTATCAACTACAATTAAATAACCTATTCACAATTGTTATTACAATATGATACTATTGTAAGTTATCATCAAAATCAAACATCTCATTTTTTCTCCTGAATTATGGTATCTAGTTATGTATTTATTCACCATTAACGTGTGCAGTTTTCAACAATTGACCGGGTCTGTGTTGCACACATCCATTTTATTATCTCCTCATTTGGAATGTCCTATGTTTTAATATTATCGTGAACATTTTCTCCTTTAATAGAATTTCATGGGATTTATTTTTATAATGATATGCTAAAGACTTTATGGTAATTTAAATGTCAGCGAGGATTAATTCTTTTTGGAATTTTGTTTTGCGTCTCTTTAAATTTAGAACGCTACATTACATTTAGAAAGTTTGTCATTTAGAACGCTTAATCTAGCTGAAAATTAAAATAAGTTAATAACACTCTTTCAACGTATTTAAAGAGGATATTTAATGTAATTTCAATGTAATAGGCTTCTCCTTAGTAATCAACGGTAATATTACTTCCCATACACAACAATTACTTTATTCTTTATCCAAGGAATTCTATTCTGTTTTATTCAGCGTAGTAGACTCTTCGAGGTAGAAAATTTCCTCTTGTGGATTTTAGCTATACAACAAAATACAGCTATTAAATATCTAATATTCAAACTGGATGGTGGCCTGATGATGATGTTACACATCGAATCCTGTGTCGCGTTTGTTTAATCTTATAAGTAGTATAATAAATACTTCTTTGTTATCCTGTGTGTGATCTCGATCAATCGGTATCAAAAATAACAAGAAAGGTTTCATTCGAATCCTCCAGGAAAAGCCATTCTCTCTAACGATGACCAAAACATATAGTTCCCTACATTCTCCTTTTACAGCGGTTCGACTATGTTATTTTTGCTTCCTTTTGTCGAGACATGTACCGTATTCTTGACCAATGAGGATAACAAGATTCCAATACATAGTACAACGATGAACTTTTTTCTGAAAAAAGTTAGTTTAACTTCCATTCATACCCAAAACCCCTCAAAAACTCTCGCGAGTTTTCCTCAAAAAATTTCGGCAAAATATTCCACGATAACCATCCACGGTTACAAGGAAGATCGGTAGACTCCGACCTAACCCAACACACAAATTTCCCAAATTCTGGAAACTTTTTTGGGAAGAGACGGCGAACCTTTAAGACCCTCCGCCCAACCCCCTTAACCACCGACACCAAAAACGCCCTCCGAATTCTTTTGCCTCCAATTCGAAGGCCTAAGTGGCGGAGGAAAGAACGTGAGTAGGCGTGGCCATCCACGCCCAAGGATCCTCTCCGAAAACCTCCTTTGAAACACCCAACCACTCCTACAAAAATGAAAAAATATACATAAAAATGGGGCGAAATGAGGCGGTTGGGGAGGCTCGCTTTATTCCTCTTTTTGTTAACGCCGCGGGGGAGATTCCACGAGCCAAAATATGGAATGAAGAGAGAGGGAAATGAAAAAGAATTTTCCGAACTGTTCGGCGATTTTCCTCGCGTATCTGCGATAGATTGAATGCAAAATAGCAGACTGGAAACGGAATCGAAATAAGAGCAGGGCAAAGGGGTGAAATTGGGGGGGTTAAAATGCTCAGAAAAAGGAAAACATATGGGTGGAGGGAGTCTCCAGGTGGTAGCTTCTCTACTTTTCTCCCATTACGTCTTTATCTCCTCCGTTCCTATCCTACGTTCCCTTTCTGAATAACTCCCTTTCAAACCTTTTTACTTGTGCTATGTTCTTTCAATAGAACCATGAGAAGCTAAGAAAATTCCTTTTCACCTTTTCCCATCCAAACGTTTTCCACGTTTTCGTTGTTAAATATCTAATTTTATTGTTCACATCCTTAATTTAACCGAAGGATGCATTCGATTACGGAGCATTTAGTTTTCATTTCCATCTGTTTTAAATGCATGACGGTTATTTGTTATTGCATATCACCAGTACATATAGTAGACTGCAACTATACTTTTTACGTTTTCTATTTCAGGTAAGCAATACATATATTATGTACCGTGTAAGCTGTACATATATAGAATACTTTATTCTATGAAATATCGGTTGATCTATTAAAAGGTATCGCTGGTTTTTCACACACACCTTCTTCTGTGTTTTCCCGCAGAGGTGTTTACTTCCCAGACTGAAGTCAAAGATTACCACAGCCAAAAAGTAATTTTATTATGGCGCTTCCTTTTCAAGTCCTTTAAGACGTGGGTTGGATGTGAGTAGAGACACGTTAGTCTCAATACTGCCCTAACTAATACGTTCATTATAATTGTCACTGCCTGATGATTGTATCTACATGTACAGTAATACCCCACCTATCGGAGTATGGCAGGGATGTAAACATCTTACGTTCGTGCCACTTCTTCAGCTTATTGTTATCACGGATTGTTTGCAGACAAAATAGATCCTTAGAACGACTTGTTCTAACAGCGATGTCCCCTACTTTAAGCTTCTTTTGGATAGACTAAACAAGTAGGGGATCGCATAATACCAATTACATATACCGCAAACAAACTTCCTGTGGATTTACCAAGAAATCGCAGCCTACTTTCTTATCTACTTTCTTTCAATGATCCCCTACCTGCGTTTGAAAGCATTTTGGTAACGCTTGTTTTCTTATCGTAGATTTTTTTCACTGAAAATGCCAACTATCGTTGCACTGTCTCGAGTTCGCAAGTTCATGTTTCATCAGCTGGATCTCATACACTCACCGCGTATTTTAGATGAGACCAGACCAAGGTTAAATAACATCGCTCTCAAACCTTTCTCAATCTACAAAGCGCTTTATAAAATCGGACTTTTTTAGTTACTTTCCCGCAGAATTTTTGGATGAGTGCGCTCCGGTTAAAGTTATTTGTAAGTGTTGTCCCGAGAAATTCAACTGAGCGGACAGCAATTACATTCATTCCACTATGTTGAACGGTTGATTCTGACGCAATGATTTCCTTATGTTGAAATTAACCATGGAGCACATAATTATATTTAAGATCTAGCTGCCATTTCTCACACCACCTTTAAATAAAGAAAATCTTTTGACAGAGTAATATGGTCTTTGATATTTTTGACAACAATTAAAATCTGCAATAAAAACGAGTACTCCTTTCTCAGCAATATAATAATAATAACGTATACTTGTTTAAGGACGAGATTAAGACTAATCAGTCATATACGGAAAGACCATATAAATTTATAGAGTAATACTCTTCAAAAATGTTGTCAGCCAAAAACACAGATATATGGGTTGATATTCAGTGCATTCATAGGATTATAATTATGCAATTGAAACTTATGAATACTTTTTTATCTCTTTAAATCACGGTTAAGTCATAAACATACATCAATTAGACAATAACCAGAGAGGCATGAAAAATAACAATAAACAACCACACTACTATTCCATAACTAGAGGAATTGCGATAAACCGGGACTCGAACCTGGGACCTTTGGGTCGGAGTGAAACACTCCGCATTCTAACTACTCCTCCACCGCGGCAGGTGAATAAGCCCAAAATAGGAATCTCTCAGCCTCCTTTACCTGTTTTCAAATCCAACTAATTTCCCCTTCACTCACGTGTCTCTCGAAACCATTTTCTTTTTTGGCCTATTCATTCCTCAGTTGATTCCTCAACCTATTGACCTCAAACACCGTTACCGTTTCTCCACTTTCGCTCAGAATAAAAGGAACTTTCCCAATGTCAGAAGCGTGGCTAAGGTTGAAAAAGCAACAAATGCGGTCGAATCAAAGGGTTTGGGATTGTATTTTTTTCCTCGCCCTAATTCACCCAATCCTTCCATGATTGTCTCCCCTGACCCCTACTTATGTTCCTCCTCTGTGATAAAAAGCGATTCCGTCGCCACGGGAGTATGAATTCGGCATCTAAAGGAAGACATTCGGCAATTCATTGAAAGGAACCACAATTTGCGAAGTTTTTTACTCCATTTACCTCCCAGATTACTACTACAGACTACAAACACAACATTATTTTTTTAGTGCATCGAGGACAGCTATTTACAAATGTTTCTACACGCCATGGGTACTACATTGATAGATCAATATCCATTGAAGTAATTTAAAATGCATTTTTGATAATAATTTTGTCTATTTCCAAAAAAGTTTATAATAGAGAGAATAGTTAAAATTCCTATTTCAGGAGAAGTTCAAATTGATCGACAAAAAAGCACGTTTTCGGTTTTTCATGAACTATATCAAATCATCCTCCCAATATGTGGTATTTAATATAGTAAATAACAGTTTTGAGTACATGTAATAAATAATGAACAAAAATAGTCATGTGGTAAATAATATACTACCACCCAATGGGTGGTATTTGTATATTATTTACCACATGACTCGATAAACAGGTATATGGTGTAAATAATAACAAAACAATTTTTCGGACGTTTCCAATTCGGCAGGCTGTAGCACTGGTTTGGCGCCCCCCTGCAAACTCCAGCCCTGGGCAGGGGCCCCTGTTGCGCCACCCTCACGATGGCACTGCCTCTCGCACTCATTACTATTATTTTTTCATTTGTGACTCTAATGAATTGAGTGAATAAGCCTTAGATTTGCGTTGATAGAGAAATTTCATATTAATGAGCAGAGAGGAATTGTGATTGCGACTACAATTCATGATCACTTCAAATTATATAAGCAAGGAGAAACGCATGGTTGACAAGCTTGAATTTTAGAGACAGAAATGAAAGAGAAAAAGTCTGCCGTAGCCGGAAATCGAACCCGGGTCTCCCACTTTCCGGACAGGTGCCCTAACCTCTAAGCTGCCACGACAGAACGATGTCTCCTTCAATTTCTTGGGTTATGATGGTACTCTGTGTGCAACGGAAGACTTTAATTTCATCCTCGAAATTCCAAATTTTGGATATTTAAATCTCTTCTTACGCAACGCCGAAAAAATGTCTTACTAAATTCAAATTTGGTAGAAAGAAGACTAATTAAATTAAAATATTACTACAAACTCTTAAAGATTAAAATATTGGGATTTTTTAAATATTTTAAAAAAGTAAGAGAATATAACGTTGTGGGAAACATATAATTTTGCACCGACAAACTCCAGAAGCAATCATTAATTCATAAAATATTCGTTAATTTAAAAGACTAATTAATTTTAAATGTACCCACTCTAAGCGGAGTTCATTAAATAAATAGAAATGAGGGGAGAGGAAACGCACGTATTTCTCTACGTAAGATATTTGTAATGAATCCAGTATATCCGTAATGAATGGTGCCTTAATTAAAAAAAATGACTTCCTCAAGCCACCCTAAAATCTCCAGAATAAGGAGTAAACTCCATCGGCGCCTTCTTGGACAAAAACGCCTTGACTACCGAAAACACAGCCGACGGTAAAAGGCAAGATAATTAAGCGCGGGGACATAAAGGGGCCAACCGTGTGAAGAAAAATTCCTCGGACCACGAATAAGACCTCCGAAATAAAATTTCAGAGCAAAAAAATAATAAGCATCCAAGTCCTAGGAGAGGAACAGCATTAGAAACGAATGATAGAGGGAAGGAAAGGGGAAGAGTGAGAAAGAGAAATGTGTAAGAGGGTGATAATAAGGGCTTCCTTATTCTATTTTGCTCATTAACGCCCTCTCATTTTGTCGGACTGGTTTACGTAAGTCGTGAGCCACGCGCTGCAAAATTTTAATTGCTCCCAACTGCGAAAATAGTCTTGGTTCTGTAACTGCAGGGAATTCGGTTTGAGAAAGAGAGGTGAAAACGTAACTGAAGGAAGAAGGAAATTAGTGGTGGCAGGCATATAAGGAACAGCGTGAGGACACTTTGGAAACGCAAGTTCATCTGAAGTGTATAACAGACAGATAGAGAGAGAGAAAGTGGACCTTAGTCGACGGAATTGAGACTGAAAGGTACTATTTTTCATTTGACCGATGTAATGCAAATAACAACGAAGAAGAAGAAAGTGACAAAGTAAATATTCGACATGCTAATGTACAAACGAGTAGTTTAATTAGGATATACAACGAATGAAAAAGAAACTGTGAGATTCATGAACATAAGAAATTTAAAAATTACGAAGTTTCCGAACATTACCAGAAAAGTATATCATTATTAGCTACTCAAAGCATATGAGTAACGTAGACGAAATCTTAAAATCTAAAACTATGCAACATAATTCACCATGTTGGCAAAAAAGCAATCTCCTGAAGAAAAAAAACCAATAAATTAATTTAACATACTTTATAGAGATAACTAGTTATAAATAACATAGAAAACTAAATATACTATTCTGAGGATAGTATTTAAGATTAGCAAATTTTTAATCACATCATGAAAGGTAATTTATAGACAAAGCAAGTAAATTCATAGTCATCGGCGCCGGAAATAATAATTTACGAGGTTAGTTACAACATAAAGATAAGATATATTTATATATACCCCAAGATTTTTGCGCAGGAGACAGGTCATCAAAGTGACATTACAGAAAAGCTCGGCTAATCATTGGTCATTCCATAAACATTAACAAGATTTTTATCAAATGGAATGTTCATACAAGTTTTACCACTGGAATCAATTTTTAACTGAGATTTATTTAACGTCGACATGTCACATAACATTTACTACGGTAAAACTACATTACCCATTTTTTCTCATTAGACAGATTTAGTATACTGGGTAATGAAATTTATGTGGGTGTCTGTAAACTGTAAAGGTTTAATGCGAATATCAAATGCGATAAATTTAAATATTACAACAAAGCTTACCATATTATGTTGTGTCCCACCATATGTTTATTAAACGTCTTCTTTGAGATATCATGTGGTGAAAATTTCACAAATATCAGTGTTAAAAATCATTAGTTTATATTCACCTAAATCTTTGGAACTAAATAACATAAAATACTAATTGTTCTCTCTTGCTCAGTATTGAAGACGCATGCCCTCGTTAAATTCATTTTCAACTAAAGCAAAGTTTCACAGTTTCTTTCTTTCTAGGACATGAAATATGTAACTATCGGATGAAATATTACTGCCATGAAATTTATATATAAATTCAATTTTAATTAAGAAATTGCTTTAGTGGTTTTTCTTTAAAAATTATCAATTTAAGAAATATCTGATTTATTCCTAGAAAAGAGAGAAACGTCATTTAACGCGAAGTATCTCATAAAAGAGTCCAGTAAAACTCCATTGCGGAAGATGACAAAACGTGTTACAAAGACGCTGGGACATAAAAAGGGGAAGAGCAATACTTGTCCACAAATAAGAGTATTGAGATTACAATTAAAAAAACAACGGTTTTATAAATAGAAAATGCAGGATACACCGAAAGAGTGAATTAAAGGCGAGGTGTAGATGTAAAGAAAAGGAAGGTAAGTTTCCCCTCCGTACAACCTGCAGGTAAAAGACCCGATGATAAAAAACTAGAGAGAGGAAAAAATGAGAAGAATAAATGGGGTGAAGGAGAGGCTTTCCAGGAGTGGATAGTGAGTAGGTAGTCGGCGGTGTCGAAAACGGTGTGATAAAAACGCCTTTTTTCTTCCCGTGAGATTTTTCGGCGGAGAGAAGGAACGCCTACTTTCCAAGAGGAGAACTTTAAGACGTTTATCGTCGAGGATTCTTGACGGAGAAGGAGAGGGAGAGGGTGGAAAGACTGAGTTATTTGCGTCCGTGGTTCCCTTCCCTCTATTAACTCCATCTGTTCGCTCGTTTCCCACCCACTGTTTGGGATCCCCGAAAAACGGATCAATCCGTTTAAATAGCCTAACCATGGTGCTTTTACGTTCCTTTTCCTAGTTTACTTAACACTTCGGAACACGCTAACTTAGAAAGGTGACCAATTTTCCTTTGCGAAAGATACATTTTTCTTCAATTTATGAGGGTTAGTAAAAGAGAATCGAAGTCATGATTTTCACATCTCCAGAAAAGCATGTGCGTTATAATAGAATTATTTTTGAAAGCACCTCGACGGCTAAGGTCCTTCGCACATATGGACTCCCACTGGGAATCGAACCCGGGGCAGCTTTCACCGAATGGGAACGTGTTATCCACCTGGTTACTCGGTAGCAGGCAAAGTCAATGGCTCTTAAAGAACCCAATATTATGAACAATCGACAAAAATATGTTTCACAAATGTACTTTCTTGGTTGGGCTAATTCATCTACAGCAGCATACTCATAGTATCAGTTTAATTTAAAGCTGACCTTTTAGAATGAAATTGAAAAATTAGTGTACTTGTGGTATTTTGAGGAGTACACAGTTCCCAGATGTGATAATAATAATAATAGTAACAACAACAATTTCTTTAATAGAAACAGGAAGATAATCCCAATTATATCCTTTCAATAATGATTATTATTTAACCTTAGCTCGTATGTCTGCCAGTTTCCAACGAAAAATATAATCGTTTCGTGATATAAGGTAAACGTTTAGGTCTGTTTCGATAAACATCAATAAACTAGTGATTGTATTTAATTTTTGAAATTTTACCATATCTCACTTTCTATGGCTTACATACTTAAATGAAACCTTAGAAATATCATATAACAAAATAAACTAGATACTCTTTGCCTTTTTCTAATTAATATTGTAATATCACTTCCGACCTGAAGAAGCCAGCAGAAGCGCTGGCGAAACGTCGTCGTCCTTCGACAAACAACGCCGTGTGCCCGAAAGCAGTCAACATGGATACTTACAGCAAAAGCCTTCGTTCCAGATTAATATTATAATTGTTTTTTCTTCAAGTAGGCTTTACACCAATTGGAAATTTGTCGACAAGTGGTTATATTCAGAGAATGATTAAGTTATTGATTATACTTTTACTTTACCCTCCTATTAACTCACAAAATTCAGATTCCTCTATCTTAAGAGTAATTTCTTACCTGCATTCCAATACTTGACTCTGTACGCCAGATCTAATGAACTTCATAGCACTTTTTCAGATTTTAACTCCCATTAAAATTCAATATACTTCCTATTTAACATCTTATTCTTCTACTGAAGCGATTTCTTACCTATCTTATTTTAA
Organism: Ladona fulva; assembly: GCA_000376725.2. Taxonomy (NCBI): domain Eukaryota; kingdom Metazoa; phylum Arthropoda; class Insecta; order Odonata; family Libellulidae; genus Ladona; species Ladona fulva. The sequence goes on from KZ308820.1 coordinate 204,981, forward strand.
TCCGGAAAACTCATTGTTTTTGCAGATATTTGCAAATTCAGAGAATAATCAACACTTTATTCAGAAACTTACGTTTTTTTACACTCAAGATAATCCCAGAGAAATTTAGCATAAGTTCCTACCAACTCCATAAAAAATTCTACCATCTCTATCCAAAAGGAACACATTGAGAACATTAAGAAAATAGCAGAGGCTATTAAAAATAGCAAGACCACTTGCAACCTTCCTAAAACTACTTTTCGCTTGGATGGACTTCCACAATCTCCATCCTCGCTCCCCTGAATCCTTTGCCAAATTCCTCTTTGTACTCTGTATACGATTCCCTAGCGGATCCCATTTAAAAACCCGCTTTAACGGTCCTGAGAATATGTTTATGCTTTGATACTCCTTCCACGACGCTGGAAACGCTCCCTGGTCACCGCTTTAATTGGTCCGTGCATCTGAGCTTCTCCAGCGTTGCTTGCTCAATGGCCCCGTACGTGATCCGCTAGGATGTAGCTACACACGATTATCACAACTACCCTATGCTTCACTGAAGCACGCATCTCCCTCACACCATTTGGAAGAAGGCCAGAGAGTGAAGTCTTCTTTTCCACTCATTGCATTGTACTAGCAGTAAGGAAGGTCGCGTTACCTTTTCCACCTTACGCTCCCTTATGAATAATTCCCTTATTTTAATCTTCATAATTCTCAGCTTTTGTTTCCTGCGCTAACGTTTACAGACCTTTTCAGCCGCAGGTTGGGAATTCTTGAAAGAAAGGAGATTAGAATTTAGGCTGCGATTGCTTGATAAATTCAGAGAAAGTAAATTTTCGGAAGACATATTTGGTATTATGCAACCACCTTCTGCTAATTCGGTCGATCCGACAATGAGCGTAAAATAAGAGAAGCAGACACGAGGACAAGTCGTTTTAGGTACTCATTCTTTCCACGAACGATCTTGCACCTAAGAATGAACGCAATGTTTAGAATCAAAAAGAAATATACTTATGCACCAAATGTCTGCGTAAATGACATTAGTAGTTAATTTACCTTTAATTAAACTTTTAGAAACCTCTTATCTACAGAATTCTACATCAAATTCTGAAATACCTCATTAGGGATGCTTGAATAAACAATTATTTCTTTGTGTATTTTAAGAAAATCAAACAATTCCATTTTTGCTTTTGTTTTATTACTTAGAGTGTTAAGTACTTGAAGTTTGCATTTTGTACTTCAATTGTGTTAAAGTGAAAATTTTCCCTTAAATCCAAGATAACTTACTCCGTATATCCAAAGATAAAAAAGTATTGAAAATAAATAAGATTACGGCATAAATATTGGCAAGATACGGACTTATTAAAGCAGTGGCTGGTTATAATAAAACAAAATCAGGGAATATCTGAAGTGCTAAAAATTGTGAAAAAAATATCTTAAACGAGTAAATTTCGACTCTAAGTAATATTTAGTTTCATTTTGAGTAGTTCAAATAATCATCATTACTTTACCAAAATTAAAAATTATAAATATTAGCTAATACAATTAAATTCTAATAAAATAAGTTATTAGGTTTAATCCGGACATAAACTCTTATTTGGCTATAAACCGCGCTCAACTTACAGGAATTCAAGCTAAGACTCAAGCTTCCAAGCAGGGCTTCATCATCATCATCCTGGTTCGTATGTATTTCATTATTTTTATCCGTAGTTCTCAAAATAGGTAGCTCTCTCAAGAGAATAAACAGGATCTCATGGTAATTGCCCTTAAGGTAAAGTTCATTTCTTAATTTAAACGACTCATACTTTTCTTTTAATTGCCTCATTTCAGCCCAGAAGTAGAACTTTCGAGAAAATGTTGCAAGAAAAGGAATTTAGCAAAAAAGGCTTTTCGTAATCGATGTTGAATACGCCGTCCCCATTCCCCAAACCTGACTATAAAGTAATGCTTATAGTCGCAATATTTGAGCAAAAGATTTACAAATCGTGTAATAATCATTCAATAGAATAATAAATTTTAAATATGCTCTAACATACGAATCATTAAATCATTCTATATTTCCGCTGGATAACTTAAACTCTACAGTTATGTACAGTTCTCATTCTATTTTTTATTACATCTTTATTATATATTTATATTAATTATTTATATTTTTCGACAGATTATTGAAATAGCAAACTGATTTGAAAGTAACAAAAGCTGATTTTTCAACGCAGTGTCAAAATATTGTATTTCTCACTTTTAATAGGTTTATTCGTTCTAAACATTTAAGTAAAAATTCTTATTTTCTAATTAACATTGTGACATATTTGTGTGATACTGTTAAATAAGTAACGCTGTAAATCTTATGGTTATTCAGATAATGCGGCCGCTCTTAAACCTAGCAAATTTTAATATTTTTTCGTGATAAAACATCACTCCGTCTCTCCTGTTTAAAAAATCACACGTATCCTTTGACGAATCGTAGTGTATCAATTTCTATCAATTCTCGAGGAGAGAAGTGGCTGTTGTACATAACAGTTACATTTTGCTGTTTAAAAGTTCACCATTAATGTAAGTTTGTTGTTAGAGGTATTGATGTTGTACTTGTGATAGATCAATGTTATTCCATAATAACCGGAATTACTGTTCCAAGATAGGTTGATAAAATCTCGACCACTCAATGTCCTGAAAATTTAAGGCCAGACCTTTATCTATAACTTCAGAGATGTTTACTCTAGGATAACACATTAAAAAAATAGACGTTGCTCTTAGGAAGTGTCGCTTTGAAAGCAAAAAATGATTTGCATTTAATAATGTCATTCAAGTTAGTAATAGTTAAGAAACACTGAAATTAAAATACTATTTCATTTAAATAAGTGGTTCTTTTCAAACAAATTCTGTAATGTTATTTTCAAAAAAATGTAATACAAGACCTATGCTAATTCCATGTTGCTACTTGAAGTTATTTCCTGAAAACATCTACGCAAATAAACCATATATCCTTCACTATAACTTCCAAGAAAGTTTGTGATACTGCGCTACGTAAAAAGGAGGAGAAAGCCTTTTTGGAGATATCATTTGTGTGGAAGTTAAGACATGGAGACAATTAAGGCATTCTATGAGAGAGCTACTCAAACCCAAGCTAAACCCAAGAGAAAGTGGGATCCTCAAACAACGGCAGTGTACTCAGCTTTTGCAGATAATTTAAATCGGTAACAATTTTGCCATAGATGAGGGTTTTCACATGTCATAGGCATGCCTTCTGTCACCAGTCAAGCTCCATCAACTGGTAATATCTCCTCAGTGTTCTGGCCGTAAACAACTTGGCCAATTTCCGAATGGTTTACTCCAAGACGACGTACGTACTGACAACACGCCTTCCTCACTCATAAATGTACACCTCGCGATACTAGCGCCAAGTCCCCGAACTATGCGAAACTCCCATCATGCACCGGTGTCACGCGTGGCAACACCGACGCCACGTGTTTCCGTGGCGTCTGAAGACGTCGCTCGGGATCCCGGAGTTGCGACAAACGCCACCGCGTCACCTAAGATGTGCACTAATTGTCTCTCTCTGGAATCACGCACGATGGCGACCATAGGGTCACGAGTGCCCTTGGGTTCGAGCCGACGCGCCCTCGGGGTAACGAAAAGGGGAAAGTGCGAAGGGTGGGGAAAGGAAAACACCTCGGCAGAATGACAAATGCTGGCGGACGAAAAAAACACACATCTCCGTCCTCCAGATGGAGCTCCGGGCTCCAAGGAGAGAGAAAAGGCTTGTTAGAGATATAATGAGGTAGTGCCGGCTTAAAAGTCTCCTTGTTACGATTTTTCCCAGCTTTTAATGAAGAGAGTTTTTTGAAGCAGTCGCGTGAAATTCTTGAGAGGTATTTTGGTTTATAGATGAAGGGAAATTTTTCACTATCACCGCCCGAGATTCTTCGCCCATCCTCGCACTTTTTCTGGGCCGTTTACTAATTGATAAATATCGGCCGCGATCTAAATACCAATTTCACACTTCCTCTCAAGAAACTCCTACCCGACATCCAAGTCAGTTTTCATTGATTACGGCGACGTAAGTCACGGGTTCAACCAGCGAGTAATTACTTAAAAATAATTTCAGTCGTGAAAAACCTTCTAGAGACAGATTTTCAGCAAAATCGTGTGATCTCAAAAGGCGCTGTAATTAGTAAGGAAGTCGTTACATAACTTTTAATAGGCTGATTAAATTAAGGAAAAACGTCCTATGGTGGAGCGACCCTAAATTATTCATTACGAAAGAGCACGTTTATGAGGCTTCGTATTAATTATACAAATTAGACTATGCGAAGCGTGAAACTCGTAGAGCGTTCAAATAGTGACTTTGTTTGTTATTTAGTTGAGTAAAGAAAATAAAGAATGGTAAAGGGCGGTGGAAGAGATAAACTGCACAAAGGTAAATCCACAGCAAGGAAAACAAAATCGCGTTCTTCTCTTCTGCTCCGGATTAAGTAGCTTCGTTCAAAATAAACGCCCCAACTATATTATGACGTCACATATTTAATGTGTGTTAGAAATTACAATTATAAAATTGTGTATAATATATATATATATATA